>JAJONR010001353.1:0-116870 GCA_029582245.1 Solanum etuberosum
ATATAAAACATTTAAGGAATATGCAGTATGACATAAATGAAATAATCAACAAAACTCCTACAGAACAAGAACTATATTCTAAGACATTTAGTCAGATATGATAAAAAAGCTAATCGAAGCTATATTCGACCAACCCCTACAAAAATGATCCCTACATTGCTCATATTTAACTAGAACTCAGAATTTTAATTTCTAGTAGAAGAAGGAAAAGTAGTGTGAAAGAAAAGAATTGTGTGTTTCTCTTCTTGAAGAAAAAGGATTTGTATTCTTTTCTCCTTTTTAGACTAGGAAGAAATCTCTATAAGTAGGGATTCTTCAAACCTAGAAAGTCATTCAGTTTTCTATACAATACTTATCCACTCAAGTATTGAGACAGTTCAATTGTTATTTTGGAATCACTGTAGAAGACCGTAGAGCTGGAGTTTGATTTATTTCAAGAGTTCAGCACAGGCTTCAAGAGGTAATCCTCGAGTTAATTATTAGCATACTTTGTATGTGATACGTGTTTGTGGTTGTTATCTATATTCATGTAAGATGTATGATTCTGAAATGCTTCCGTTGTGTATGTTATTTTATAACAATTGGCATCAAAAGTCATGCTTGCATCTTTATAGATAACCTAAAATATTTGTATGTCCAAATTATGTGAGATCATATTGTTCTTCAAAGAAAACTGACGGCAACTTAGTATGCCGAGGAACAATTTTTTGTTACTGTTAAAGTTCTCCCACGGTTCTTTAATTATTCAAATTGAATTGGTAAAGAAAAAATAATAATTAACCCATGTATTGTAATAATAAAACAATAAGTATTGGGTGTAATTTTTTTTTTGTTTTTGTTCTCGTGGATGATGACGGCTGTGTGGGAATTTATTTTCTCTTAAACCGTGAAGGTGGGTATGATAAAATTGAATGTCATAGTTTTCTCATTTTCGTGAATAGCGGCTTCTTTGAGAATAATTTTTTTTAATCTCACATTGTTGTTTACTTGTTGTATCCTTGTATTATTGAAACCCAAAATTGAAAACTTACTAATCTAAGTAATATCATTGTGGACCACTGGAAATTAATATAAGTAATTGATTGTAGTTTTGTATTCGTGTGATTGGGCTAGAGTTAAAACAATTGCAACTTTATCTACATTATATGTGTGGTTTCTCATATATATAATTGTATATGAGATAATATATTGAATGAACTGGAACTCTTGTTGCAATTTTTTTTCTGGGAATTTTTTGTATAAAATTTGAAAGAGAAATGGGGATAAGGATTTTTTCCGATAATTACCAAGATTAAATAGTAATGAAGTATTAAGTTTATGTGTTGACTTAGACCTTCCTACCTATCGGATGAATTTAATACAAGTCACTACGTATTTAATTGCTAGTTTGATAATTTGTGTTAACTCTCCTAAACTGAGTAATAAATTATTGGATCAATGTAACTAAAGTTTTCATTTTTACTTGACTTAAATTAACAGTAGACTCTCCATCTGAGTTAGGCCTATATAAATTTATGGAGTGAATAATCGGTCATTATATATGTATATTGTATGAATAGTTCTCCAATCTCATCGATTGGTTGGTCAAGATGCATGAATGTATATGTATGTGATGAGTTTGAATGTAAGTATTTAATGTTTATATAACTTTTTGATTGATCTATTGTAACTATTTCTTTAATCTCAGATTCAACATGTCTCCTTTTAAACCCCTTAGTACTATTTTGGGTCAAAATAAACTTGAGGGTCCTAACTATTTTGACTGGAGGAGAAATCTTGACATCATGTTAACTGGTGATGAGTATAAGTTTGTACTCCATAAGGAATTTTCATTGAAACCAGATGAACAATCTAGTGATAAGGGTAAGTTAGCCTATCAGAAATGGCGTAAAGCTAATGAGATGGCACGGTGTTACATTATGGCTTCAATGTCAAGTGTGTTGCAACATCAGCATCAAGCTATATTATCTGCTTTTGAAATTCGGGAGAATCTCAAACAAATGTTTGGGTGACCAAAGTCGATCAGCTAAGTAGACTGCCATGAGATCTCTCATGAACACTAATATGGCTGAAGGCACTTTTGTTAGAGATCATGTTCTGAATATGATAGGTCTTCTAAATGAACTAGAGGTCTTGGGGGCTGAAACTGACAATGAATCTCAAATTGAGATGATATTGCAGTTTCTGCCAGACAGCTTTCAACAATTTTGCCTAAATTATAATATGAATAAGATGAGTCTGTCTTTGGCACAATTGTTGAAAGAGCTACAGGCGCAAGAGATGATTGTCGAAAAATAGGCACCATCTATGGCACTGTATGTTGAGAAAGGTTCTACTTCTAAACCGAAAGGTGGACAGAAGAACAAAATGCTCACAAAGCTAAGGCAATTGCACCTCCAACTGGGGGCGTAAAAAATCCTAAGGGCAAGTGTTTTCATTCCAAGATGTCAGGCCATTGGAAGGCGCATTGTCCAGTTTTCTTAGCCAAGAAGAAAAAAAATTCATGTAATTCACTTTCACTTATCGTTGAAACATTTTTAGCGGTTGTTTCTACCACTTCATGGTGTGTAGACTCAGGAGGCACTGATCAAATCTGCACTACTCTTGCAGGGGTTTCAAGAAACGCGCAAGCTGATTAGAGGTGAAGTTAGCGTTTTTAAAGCGGATGGTTTAGCAGCTTCAGTTTTAGCATTAGAAAATATTATTTTTCCGTTTGCTAGTGTTAGAGTTTTAATTTTAAAAGACGTTCTATATGTACCTGCTGTTAGAAGAAATTTAATTTCAGTTTCTAAAGCTTTGAGAGATGATTAGGATGTTAATTTTTCTGATAACGGTTGTTTTATTATCTATAATAAACATTTTGTCTCTGCTGGGACATTGATTGATGTTCTTTTTATTATTAATGTCTCTTTAGAACTACAACAAACCATAGAACTGAATAATGTTAACCTTTCAAGTAAATGAAAGCGTTCTTCTGATTTTAATGAGACTTATTTATGGCACTTTTTTCTATGTCATATAAATCTAGATAGGATTTCAAGGTTGGTTCGAGATGGACCTTTAGGTTCATTAAAAGTGGAGGCACTACCAACATGTGAATCTTGTTTAGAAGTAAAAATGACTAAGAGAGGAAACAGAGCTAATGATAAATTAGAGTTAATTCATTCTAATTTGTGTGGCCCGATGAGCATTCAAGCGAGATATGGGTATGAGTATTTCGTGACATTCATTGATGACTACACAAAATATGGATATATTTATTTGTTGCGCCGTAAGTCTGCATGCTTTGAGAAATTCAAAAAGTTTAAGGCTTATACGGATAAACGACATGAAAAATATATTAAGTCACTGCGATATGATCGTGGTGGCGAATACCTCTCTAATGAGTTCATTAGTTACTTATCAAAACAAGGAATTACATCTCAAATGTCTGCACCTAGAACTCCACAACAAAATGGTGTAGAAGAAAGAAGAAACATAACTCTTTTAGAAATGGTTTGATCAATGATGAGTTCTCTTATTTGCCTTTTTCATTTTGGGGATATGCATTAGAAACTGCAAATTGCATTCTGAACTTAATTCCTTCTAAATATGTTCATGTGATACACATTGAACTATGGATTGGGCACAAACCTAGTTTGGAACATTCTCTGATTTGGGGATGTCCAGCACATGTGTTGAAAGGGAAGGCAGAAAAATTGGAACCTAAAATAGAAGTATGTGTTTTTATTGGATACCCTAAAGGTACGAAAGGTGGTATGTTTTATAATCCTAAAGAAAAGGTCATTGTGACAACCAATTCCAAGTTTCTAGAAAAGGATTTTTTGACAAACCATACTCCTAGAAGTAAACTAGTTTTACAAGAATTAAGTTGTAACACCTCGGACTTTGAAAATGGCTAAAAAGGTGTTCGTGCAAGTCACCATCAGTTTTTAGTTTTGGATCAACTTCAAACAACCATATCTTTTATCACGTGAAGAATTAGGTGGCTCGTGACCTATCTAAGTAAAGGTCTTTGAGTCCTCTTTCATACGCCGCCAAGTTTGCCTAATTCAAGCTTGGAGTAGAAAGTTATGCTCGTTTTAGTGAAGCCTCTCTTCTAAAGGTATCTCAATCATTTTTAGAAGGGTAGTTTGGTGTTTTCCTATTTACTTCTAATCCTAGCCACATTTTTCTTCACCAAATTAAGGTCCTAATAAGATTTAAAACCATGTTTTCACGTTTTTTAATGTTTAGATAAACTAAGGCGAGTTTCCAAGAGGAGAAGAAGCTAGGTTTCAAGCATTCTTCAAGAGTTCGTTGATTTTCACCAAGAACATTATTTTTTCCAGGTATGTAAAGCTTCTCACAGTGTTGGACTTGTTCTTCCTCACGCTATACATCCAAATTGATCCAAGAAATCGTTACATCTAAAGGATTCTTTCATAGTTCTTGATTTTTATTCAATTCTTTAACAATAGAGGTTGTTGATTCTTTGTGTTGTGAATCTTTGGAAAAAGTCATGTTTCAAAAGAGATTGTATGAAGGTTTCCATGAATTCGTGTTGGGTTTGAGAATTAAGAAAAGTTTAGGAGAAATTTCTCAATTCTAAACTAGTTTGAAGCCTCAATTTCAACAAAAAAAATCATCGAAATTGTTGGGGAGGGGCTGGGGCGCCGCGCCAGCAGTGCGCCCGAAACCAGCCCCAATACTTTGAGGCCTAGGGCGATGCACCAGCAGTGCGCCCAAATACATCCCCAGTACTTTGGGGCCTGGCGCCATGCGCCAGCAGTACGCCCAGGGTCGCTGGGCCAAATCTTCCTTGTGTCATCCGACGCGTATTCCTTTAAGTTGTGACTATGTTTCCCCACTCTATATTAGCTCCTAAAGACTCCATTTACCTTTGAGAATTCCTTCATGTTCTAATCACATGTCTTAATGTACATTCAATACTAAAGTGAGTTTAAGAGAAAAGTTCAAGAAGTCTTTTTGAGTTATTGATTGAGGATCTTTTGTAACCAACAATGATCTTAAACTAATTTTTTGAGAAATCAAAGATAAGTGTTGAGAAGAGTTTTATTCGTGATTGATAAAGAATATACGGGGAACTAAGTAATCCCAAATGTAACACTTTTACATTGAAAAAGAGAAATTTTGATTTCTAAAAAGAGTTTATGAGTTCGGGATATTTGAGAGCATTACCTATTTTAAGAGGATCTTTTGAGTAATTACCTTAAAATAGAGGAAGAGTACTTCTATTTGAGCATGAGTATAGATATATAACTATTGGGAGTAGTATTGAGCACCGCTATGGGGATGAGTTCAGACAACTCACATTACTCATAAATCATGTAGCCAACATGGGTAAAGGATCGTACTTTTTAGATGACTCCTTATTTATTTCGAGCATAGCTTAGTGGATCCACTTAGTTTAGGTGTTCTATACCGCGTCAAGGTATAGGACAGTTCTGGCAGCATGGGCGAGACGTTATATCATCACATAGCTCATAGTGATGGTTGTCATATAGAGAATCTCCCAACTAAGAGTAAAGAGTAACTTATTGTATTTTTACACACATCTTTGAATTAGTAGTTTATATATATGAAGCTTTAAATATTTCATCTTTTGTTATTGCTTTGTATTGAGTTGTTGAGGTGAGTATTTCTTCCAGCCTTGTCAATTTGATTATCTATTGCATTCAGTTCTCCTTGCATACTCGTACATTCAATGTACTGATGTCGTTCGACCTGCATTTTATTATGATGCAGATACAGGTGTTCAAAATCATCAATAGGCGCTTCGTTGAGATCACCTTACACTCGTAGGCAATATTTGGTGAGGCCTTCCTGCTTCCGGGAGACTCCATTTTCATTTAAGATTTAGTAGCAATTGAGGTATCGTGGGTCTTGTCCCGACATCAATCTTGAACTGTTAGAGGCTTCATAGATGGATAGAACTAGATGATTTTCATTGTTTTCCCAAGATGTTTATTTGACTTATGAATTATGTTAAGTATTTTCAAAATAGTGTTTTGGAACTTTTAATGAATGTCTAAATGTTCATCTATTTAAACTTCTGCATATCTTTAGAGTCATGTGAGTTATAGTCACCTAGGCTAGGGGTTCGCTCGGGGAACAGAAATGGTTCTCGAGTGTCGGTCGCTTCCAGGGTGTAGACTCAAGGTGTGACAAACTTGGTAATAGAGAACAAAGCTCAAGAGTCCTAGGGTGTCTATGAGGAAGACAATTTGAAAGACATGGAAGAGTTCCGCAGTAAGAGGGCTAAGACAGCAAATCATGAGACCGGCCAGTAAAAGACCGAAAATGTAAATTGGTCATCCTTTCAGTAGAATCATCCTGGCCTGCTCCATCGTCACCTAGTTCTCCTGCACCAAAGAACAAGAATGATTACAGAAACCAAAACTCCCAGAATTTCAGAGCTCGACCTACTCAGTCTCAAGGTAGTATGGCACAAGAGGCTACTTGGACACCCACATATGCTAAGTGTGGTAGGAACCACCCAGGAGTGTTCGTGATGACTCCAATGGCTGCTTTAAGTATGGTCAGATGGGCCACTTTATGTGAGAGTGCCCTAAGAACAGGCAGGGTAATGGGGGAAATAGAGCCCAATCTTCTTCAGCGGCTCCGGCAGACAGAGCTACTTCGAGAGGAGCTATTTCAGGGACAGGCGGAGGAGCAAACCGTCTGTATGCTATAACTAGTCGCCAGGATAGGAGAACTCACCAAGTGTTGTCATTGGTATGCTTAAAGTCTTTACTTTTGATGTTTATGCCTTACTTGATCCAAGTGTGAGTCTATCTTGTAGCCACAGGTTCGACATTTTCCCAAACAACTTCTTGAGCCCTTTAGTGTTTCCACACTTGTTGGTGAGCCTATTCTAGCAAAAAGAGTTTATCGTGATTTTACCATCTCTGTCAATCACAAGGACACTATGGCGGACTTAGTCGATCTAGACATGGTGGACTTTGATGTTATTCTATGTGTGGACTAACTTCATGCTTGTTATGCCTCAATCGATTGTAGAACTCGAGTAGTCAAGTTTCAGTTTCCTAATGAGCCAGTTTTAGAGTGGAGGAGTAGTTTAGCAGTGCCTAATGGTCGTTTCATTTCATACCTTAAGGCCAAAAAGTTAGTTTCCATGGGGTACATCTATCAGTTAGTCCGAGTTAATGACTCTAGTGTTGAGACACCACCTATTCAGTCAGTTCCAATTGTAAATGAGATTCCAGAGGTATTTCCAGATGATTTTCCTGGAGTCCCTCTTAAGAGAGAAATAGACTTTGGAATTGACATTCTTCATGATACTCAACCCATCTCTATTCCGCCATATAGAATGGCTCCAGTTGAGTTAAAAGAGTTAAAAGAGCTGTGGAGAGATCTTCTTGATAAGGGTTTCATCTGACCTAGTGTCTCACCTTGGGGCGTTCTGGTCTTATTCGTGAGGAAGAAAGATGGTTCCCTTAGGATGTATATCGATTACCGCTAGCTGAATAAGGTCACCATAAAAAATAAGTATCCTCTTCCGAGAATTGATGATCTTTTCGACAAACTTCAGGGTGCCACTTGCTTCTCTATGATAGACCTGAGATCTGTCTATCATCAGCTAATTAAGATAAAGTGACTTCCCGAAGATAGCATACATGACTCGTTACGGTCATTATGAGTTCTTTGTGATGTTTTTTGGCTTGACAAATGCTCCTGTGACATTCATGGATCTTATGAATGGAGTGTTTAAGCCATATCTCAACATGTTTGTTATCGCATTTATTGATGACTTATTGATATATTCAAGGAATGAGGAGGACCATGCTAGTCATCTCAGAATGATCCTCCAAACTCTCAAGAATCGGGAGTTATATGCAAAATTTTCTAAGTGTGAGTTCTGTCTTGAATTTGTGGCGTTCTTAGGCCACATTGTGTCGGATGAAGGGATTTGAGCTGACACTCAGAAGATTGAAGCAGTGGAAAACTAGCCCAAACCCACATCTCCAACTGATATAAGAAGTTTCTTGGGATTGGTTGGTTACTATAGAAGGTTCGTCAAGGGATTTTCATATATTTCATCCCCATTGACTAAATTGACTCAGAAAATAGCTAAATTTCAATGGTCTAAATCTTGTGAGAAAAGCTTTCAGGAATTGAAAACCCGATTAAACACTGCTCCAGTGTTGACCCTATTAGAGGGTACAAAGGGTTTCGTTATGTATTGCGAAGCGTCCAGAGTTGGACTTGGTTGTGTATTAATTCCGAATGGTAAGGTTATAGCCTATGCCTCCAGATAGCTTAAGATTCACGAAAAGAACTACCCGACTCATGATCTCGAGTTGCCAGAAGTAGTTTTTGCTCTCAAAATATGGCGTCACTATCTCTATAGTGTTCATGTGGATGTGTTCACTGACCACAAGAGTCTCCAACATGTTTTCAGTAAGAAGGAGCTTAATCTCAGACAAAAGAGGTGGTTAGTGTAACACTTCAGATTCAAAAAGAAAGAAAATTCAGTTTTCAGAAAACCTAGTGCTAGTGACGACGGAAGCCATCCATAGCCCGTAGGTTGATCCACGGACGGTAGTTGGGGTCCGTGGTTGTTCAGTAGTCTTTTTCAAAATGTCCACTTTTCTGTATTTTTCAACGGTTCATCAGGAATGTCCGTCGTTCAATACACGAGCCGTAGATAGGTCTCGTAGGTGAATCACAGACTTAAGGAGATTTTGAGGTCAAAAATTGAGGACCACGATTGGGACCCATGGCCCGTCGTCTGGACCACGGCCTGTGGGTGGGTCCCATTGTTTGAGGTCCAGAGATTTAGATCTCTGAACCAATCGAAGGAGGGACAGGACGGTCCATAGTTTGACCCACGGACCGTAGGTCCCCACCGTCGATGGGTTCGGTAGTTATTTTCTCAGGGGCTTTTTGGTTCTTTTCCTAATTATTTTATCCTAATACTATGTCGTTTTACCCTTCACCAAAACCCCTATATAAATGTTTTAACCCCAAAATTTACTCAATTGAAATCATTCTCTCAAATTCACAAAGGAAGACCTCTCAAATATTTCTCTCTCTAGAAGTTGATGAAGAAGGGTTCAATCTAGGGTTTCAAGTCAAGTCTCCTAAATCCTCCATTGAAGTTAAGCAATTGTCATTGAGGTATGATAGTTTTCATCCATGGATTCCTTTCATCCGTGGAGTTCCCAACTTCTCCAATTTTCAAAGTTAGAAATCCCCAATTTAGTTAGGGTTTTTCTTCTATGTTATGGGTTCTCTTCATTATTGATTTAATTGATTGATCTATGATCTTTTATGCATGAATTGAGTTAATCTCATGTTTTTATGATGATCCCCCATGAACCCATGTAATTCCCATGTTTTTCCAAGTTATGAGCATATGATGTGGGTTTTGAATTATGAAAGAAGAGTTTATGAAATTAAGCATGTTTTCATGAAGTTGATGTAAATGTTTTAAAGATACTTTGAGAGTGAAGTATCAATGTTGTTAGTTGTTGTGTTGTGAAATGATTTCTCATATACACATGCAAGTATGATTTGTGAAAGGACATTCTCACATAAAGGATTCTTAGGGTTGAAATGTTTTCTCAACCAAACTTTGAATCAAAGACTTAGAGAGTTATTCTAATGAAACCTAGCTTGGATCGGTCATTGAATGATACCTTTCCATGGATGATACATGACTTCGCTTGGATTGGCAATATGACATGCCATTCCATGGACAATAAGAACAAGTTAAGAAAATGACTACTCTGTGGGAATTATGCTTAGCACCGAGAGGATATTGAGATGGAAGCTCTCTCGTGCGTAGAAGTCGGGTTTCTAGAACCAATCTCTCTATCCCTTACCTATGTGCCCCTATAGGATGATTGTCTATATAGACATTAGCTAGTGGATCCACTTTAGCTCATAACCATGGTCCTACCTTGGCAAGTAGGACAACCCTTTTCGGTGTGGAGATACCAGGGGTCCATGTTATAGCTCGCATGGTCTCTATGTCGGTTAAGGCTACTTCCCACAATAATGAACTAAGGTTAGTTTTATAAGTATCTCATGAACGTTTTGAATATGCTAGCTTGCATTGATCATGTTTTATGATTTATGTTTTCTAACTCATAAGATTTATGTTTTAGCTTGATCATTGCATGCTCATGAAAATGTCTTTTTTTTAGCATGATTTAAATGTTTTATGCATGACTATCATCCTTGGTACATATTTTTTACTAACGCATACTCTTGCCTACGTTTTCCAAAATGTAGGATCCGACAATCAGGGTTCCCAGTTTCATGGCTAGAATTCGTGGATGAGATTTCTGATAACGCTCAACTACACTTCATCCGATTCTAAGTGTAGGTGGTCGCAATCAATTATAAACCCAACTAAGAGTTGGGGTCGATCCCACAAGGAGTGATAAAGTAAAGGATTCAATTACGAAGTGAAAGGAGTGTTCTAATCGTTTGTAGAAGTAGATATTTTCAAAACAATTAAAGTAAATGGCAGGGGTTTGACAATTAATGTCAATTGGGGGGATTAGAGTGATTGATTAACAACTACAAACACACAGGAGAAATCAGGTAGAGAGGGATCCTTGGGGATGTTATCGATTGAACACCAATTTCACAATATGGGTGATTAACGTTAACAAAAAGTCATTGAATCTTAGTGAGTAGGCTAGGCATTAGGTGCAATATCCATTTCTCAATCAACTATCGTGAATCAAGTGAGTTCTCTCAAACCTCGACAAGTATAACACATAACAACAACCCAATACCTCAAATAATCTACTCTTTCAAGCTAGATTGGTAGGATTGAATTTAGACCCACTTTCTCAAGCTAAGTCCACAATAACCCAATCACTACAATCATCAATTAATAGTTTTAACTCTAAAACCTCTTTCTCAAGCAAGCTTAGAATACTAGGCTAGAATTGTATTTACAACTACAATTCTTTAATTAAAACTCAACTATTAATTGAACCCACTTCAAATCAACATTAAAATTAGTAAATACTAACACCCATAAGCTAATTGGAACATTTAATCACAAAATCACACCCCCAAGAATGGGGGTTTTAGCCACACATAATAAGGAGCAAGAAATAGTTACCAACTATGTTTTCCATCAGCTTGGGTAACAATCCACAAGTCTTCAGAATCTTTAAATTGAGTTCAAAACCAATAAAACCCTAAATCTCTACTCAAAAACTCAAAGAACAATGTTAGGAATCAAAAACCCAGAACTGGAACTATCCAAAACTTCAGAATTGTTTAACTCTCTTTTTAAAATCGCATTTATACGCTTCCAGATTTTCAGTTTCGGAGCCACTCGGTGGAGTAAGTCGAGCGTCGCCGACCCAGTCGGTGACTCGCCGAGTGCTCCTTACCATCGCCGTCTTGTCTTGGCTTTTCTACACTTCCCTTCTGTTACATTAGGCGATCAAAACTTCCATCGCCGATCCAGTCGTCGCTTCGCCGAATTACCCTTTCTATCGCCGGGTTGGCTTTGTCCATCGGCTGACTTGCAGGAACTTTTGGTGAGCTGAAGAGCCACTCGGCGACTCGCCAAGTGGCTTTAGCGAACATCAGACTTGTTTTTCTTCAGCTTTTTTGCTCCTTTCTGCCCAGCAATGTCCTTGCCTTGCTCCTTTTCCTTCTTTGCTGCAAATTAGCATTTAAATATCAGTTTAGAGAATAAAATAGGCATTTAGGACACTAAAACTCTAGATATTAAGCCCTAAATGAGTCGAAATCTCCGACTCATCAACACCACCAACTTAAACTTTTTCTTATCCTCAAGTAAAATACAAGATCAATCAGTTCAATAGATATGTCTACAAATAGTGCTACTCAAGACTCAACATGAATGCACAAGAGGTTCAATCTACCCATGCTATGTTCAACTGTTCATTACAAGTTTCAAACTGTGACTAGCCATCATCAAATAGAACTCAAGCTCACAATGCTTGCTTCAAATGCAAATTCAAGCTCAACAAAAGTATTTGAATGCCCTCACATCAAGAATGATTTCATGCTCACACAAAGCTCATCAACATTTCAGAATTAAGGAATCTAAAGCAACTCTCACACTCTCAAAGATAAACATGCATGATTCTACCCATAGGCTTTCCCGTATTTTCCAATCAACATGACATTAAGCTCAATCAAGATCACAAAGGTTTTTCAAGGCTTGTAACGGGGCTGAGGGTAAAGGTATGATCATTTTGGCTTAGTGACTTCTACCTTCGTAAAACATGGCCTGCATTTCACTTTTTCTCCTTTTCTTTCACTCTTTTTAATTTTCACAATCCACCCTATGTTCTTTTAAGCATGATTCATTGGAGACCCCATTTCTTTTATCCATTGCACAAACTTTATTGCAACATTTTCTTTCTTTTTCAATCTTTTTCTTCTTTTTCTTTTCTTCTCTCTCTATTTTTTATATATGGAGGGGTTCCATTTATTTTTCAACACAATCCATCAAGGGCAAATTTTCACAAACTTCTTGACTTTCCTCCTTTTTCACCACACCCCCAACTTAGGCTTTTGGCCTAAGTTGGCTATTCAAACGGACAAATGCTTCATGAAGGTTTTAGGTGATGGGAAGGAGAGGTCAAATGTGCTCAAGTTTCATCCAAAAAAAAAGGTTAGGCTCAAACGATGCCCAGCTAGGTTCACACTCTCACAAGGTGGTCACAAAGAGGTATACTAGCAATTTGGTTCACTCTCCAAAAAAATTGCCTAAGATCATCTCTATCATTCACCTACATTAGTCAATTGGACTAACGGGGAAAGTTCTAGGTATTACCAAGCACATGTTTCAAGATAATATCACCACACATGGCATTCAACACTTACATCAATCAAGATTCTACAATTTCAACTCGCGTGCAACGATCATCACAAGATTCATCTCAACAACCGGCCAGTCACAATGAGATGTTAAGAGTTCACACATTACTTATGCAACTCAAATTTGCCTTATTGGAATTGCACAAACATATTGTTCAATCAAGAGCACTATTTAATTTATCGGTATTGATCGTAACCATACTCAAATAAGCAAGAGAACAGAAACATTCACAAACAACAAGAGGTGGAATTTTAAATTTGGATCAAAACCCAACCAACATTCACATTAAAAAAAACAAAAATCCATAGTCACACAAAGTAAGCATAACAAGTTATCAAAAATCAAACATTCACAAAAAAAAACCAAAAGAGGTAGGTATGAAGATACCTCACCCCGCCAAACAAAACTAATAATTGTCCTCAATGTAAAAGAAATGAATAATCTTAGAATAAAACTAAAGAGAGTCAACATCCCCCTGTCACGCTAAGCTTGATGTGAACTCTCCACATTCGGGACTCTCTCAATTTGGGCATCAGTGCCCGGCTCAGCTCTATCATTCGCTCCACTGGAGCCCACCATCAATGTATCCCGAAGAGAGGCCTCCATAGTTGTCTGAACTTTCGCGCCTTCTAAGCTCTCCATGTCATCATACACTACTGCATCTCGTGTACCAAGCTCCTCCTTATCAGTCTCGGGAGCATCAAACTCGGTATCCTCATCAGCCACAACAGCATCTTCGGTCGTAGTAGCTGGAGGGATCTTAGAAATGGTTGGAAACTATGTACTCGGGACCTCGGGAAGGTACATCATGCTGAAAAACATAGACTGATCTATGGATTTAAGCTCATCCATATCACGTCTCAAGCTAGTAACATCGACTCTCAAAGTCATCACATCATCAGATTTCCGTCCACTCTGCTCACATGTCTCCACTCTTACCATGAGGGCATCTAACTCTCAACTCAGCCCGGATAAGAGCTAAGGTAGCAGCAATGGCCCTCTCAATCATACCAGGGACAACATCCTCTACCCAGGAGGCACGTACATCGATAGATTAGGCCAGATGGCCTATCTTGAACTGCATAGCCTGGGTCAATGGGGGCCGGGAAGCAGCAGCAACAACAGTAGAAGTAGTAGCAGCAACAAAAGTCGAAGGAACAGTAGTAGAAGTGCCTGAGTAGGAGGGGTTGTGTCTATCTGTAGCATCTCCACGTCAACAACCGGGGAAGTGTCCACTGGTGCAGCTCTCCTCCTCTTACCCTCGTCTCTAGTGTACTCGGCCTCGATCCTCCAAATGTCTATAGAGGAAGTGGGAGTCACTTCCATATCCATCTTCTCCACAAATGGCACTCGAGCACGCCGGCACAACTCTGTGATCAACACTGGGAATGGAAATGAGGTCTAACACTACTTAGCCCTCATAGCCATCTCCTGCTCGATAATCAACCCTAGATTCAGCCTATCCTGATCTATGATGCATCCCAACAAGGCAGCCTTAGGATGTCGGAGTATGGACTTATTCTTTGAAGGCATCAGGGTGTTGCTAATAAATCTGAACCTATACCGGGAAGCCACATTCAAGTCCTTCTTCTCTATCTGAAATCTTGGCTCGTTCTATGGCGGTGTGATGTCGGAGATAAGTGGAGCCAACCACCCTTTTAAATCATCAAGGGTCTTCTTTTGGATTCGATCCACCAAGTAGTAAATCATATTCATTGTACACCCTAGCACCTCATTGATGTCGGTGCTGTTGCATTTCACCCTTTTCCCCGCACCATTACATGATCAACCGGTGCGAACGAGCTGGCCTTTTTCTTCCCCTTTGGCACCAACTTCCCATACTCAGCATAAAACTCTCAGATCCAGGAAGGTATGTATGTGCCTCGGGGCCGTGTAAAGATCTCAAACTTGTGGAACTTGATGGTGTTCCATACTTCCAGGTACCTGTCCACCACTCCATCTGTAGACAGCCTTTTCTCCTCTAAGATAGTCCTCAACTCGGCAGCCTTTAATCTGTTCAGCAATCGAGGGGGAGGTGCCTGTACTGGGGGCACTATAGGTACCTGCTCACCCATCTGTGCTGGAGGTGGAGGAGGTGTAGGAGTCACCGGTATCCTGGCTGGATCATGTAGCGCCTTAGAGCACAGCTCAGCTCTCCTCCTTTGCAAGGTCTGGTCATCCTCCGGCTCTGATATCGAGACTGGTGATCTAGACCCCGAGTTGCCCTCACCATCAGATTCTGAGGTGGTGAGGTCGGTGTCGTAGATACCAATACTATCAGAGCTGGCCTCCGTTGAACTTGGATCAGTAGGTCCATTTCCCTTGTCTTTGCTCTTCCCCCCTGTCGGAGGAAGTTTTGCCTGTGTAGCTCGTGAGGGAGCAGGACCCTCGTTTATCACTATTCCCCGTGCTCTCTTCTGGGGTGGTTGATTTTTGCCTGGAACCTTATGTCTGGCCATACCTTCAAAACAACATAAAATAAACCAATACGTTAGAAATAGTTCCAAAAAAATATCAAAGTATAAAATCTGTAGGAAGACTCGTGGAGTAGTTCGGCGAGCTAGATCGGGTTCGCCGAATGTTCCAGAATAAAATTGCTCAGATATCAGCACAAGTAGGTGAGGTACAGAGCCTTTTGGTGATTCGCCGACACCATTTAGTGAATTAAATGTAGCACACCGAAAGTTATAGAATATTTCCTAAAATTAGGGGTGAGAAAGGGCGATCAAACATACATTCGGCGAGCTCAGGCATATCGCCGACTGTTACAGAATAAAATCATCAAAAATGAAGAATAAAAAGGCAATCCTAGAGTCTCTTGGCGAACCGTCGCATAAAAAAAGTTAAAATTACATTTGCAACTACAATTCATAGATTAATACACAGCTATCAATTAAACCTACTTCAAATCAGCATTTAGATCAGTAAACAACAATACGCATCAGCTAATTAAAGCAAATAATCACATGATCACACCCCAAGAATTGGGTTTTTAGCCACACATCATAAAATAAAATAAAAACAATTACCAATTATGTTATCCATGAAATGGGTAATAGCTCTCAAATCTCTACAATGCTTCAAATCAACTTAATTCAAAAACATGATTGAAAATTCCTCATAACCAAGTCTCAAAAGCTCTAAAATCTACAATGGAGAAAGTACTCAGGAAAATCACTGGATTAGACTCAACTCTCCTACACTCGATGGATTATTTTTTTCTTCTTTTTAAATTTCAATTTATAGTTTCCCAAATTTTGGCCTTCAGGACCATTAGGCGAAGTAACTCGAGCATCGCCGACCAAGTCGGTGACACGTCCATTGCTCCATTCCATCGCCGGTTTGCCTAGGCTTTTTATCCTCAGGGTTCTGTGACTTTAGGAGATCTGGATCGAGGTCGCCGATCCATTCGGCGGTGCGCCGACTGTTCATATCCATCGCCAAGTAGGTTTTTCCCCAGGGCTGGAATGCTGGAACTTTGGGCGAGCTGAAGAGCCACTCGGCGGTTCGCCGAGTGGTCTTGGCGATCACCAGGACAGCCTTTCTTCAACTTCTTAAACTTTTTCGCTCCATTTTGTCGGATAATGTACTTGCCTTGCTCCTTAGCCTTCATTGTTGCAAAACAACACTTTAACATCAGTTTAGAGCATAAACTAGGCATTGAGGACACTAAAACTATGAATAACAAGCCCTAAATAAGTCCAAATCTCAGACTCATCAACACCCCAACTTAAACTTTTTCTTGTCCTCAAGTAAAACTCAAGATCAATAAGTTCAACAAGGATGTCTACAAACAGTGCTACTCAAGACTCAACACAAATGCACACAAGAGGTTCAAACTACACATACAATGATCAATTGTTCTCTCTAAGTTTCAAACTGTGACTCACCATCATCAAATAGAACTCAAGCTCACAATGCTTACTTCAAATGCAAATTCAAGCTTAACAAAAGCATTCAAATTCCCTCACACCAAGAATGATTCCATTTTCACACAAGGTTCATCAACAATTTAGAATATCGGAATCAAAAGCAACTCTCACACTCCCAAAGATAAACACATGCATGACTCTACCCATAGGCTTGCCCTTATTTTCCAATCAACCTTATTTTTAGCTCGCTCAAGATCAAAAAGGTCTTTCAAGGCTTGTAATGGGGCTGAGTGTAAAGGTATGTCAATTTGGTTTAGTGGCTTCTACCATCGTGAAGTATGGCCTGCAATTCACTTCTTCTCCTTCTCTTTCACATTCTATGGTGTTCACAATCCACCCTTTTATTCATTTAAGCATAATTTATTGGATACCCCACTTCTTTTGCTCCTTTCACAAGCTTTATTTCACCACTCCTCTCTTTTTCAAAAAAAAATCAACTTTCAGCTTTTTCTTTTCTTTTTGTTTTTTTTTAGATGGAGGGGTTCCATCTTTTTCAAAACAATCCATCAAATGGGATTTTTTCACATTTTTTGACTTTCCTCCTTTTTCACCACACCCCCAACCTAAGTTGGCTAGTAAAACGAACCAATACTTTATGAAGGTTATAGGTGATGGGACAAAGAGGTCAACGTTGTTCAAGTTTCTTCCAAAGTAAAGGATAGGCTCAAAGGGTGCCAAGCTAGGTTCACACTCTCACAAGGTCGCCACAAAGAGGTATAATATCAATTTTTAGTTCACTCTTCACAAATTGTGCCTAAGATCATTTAAATCGCTTGCCTACATCAATCAATTGGACTAACGAGGCAAGTTCTAGGTGTCATCAAGCACATAGTTCAAGACAACCTTACCACACATAGCACTTGACACAATCATCAAACAAGACTCTATAATTTTCAGCTAGCATGCAATGATCATCACAAGAGAACAACTCAACAACCGAGTAGTCACAACGAGATGCTAGGAGTTCCCATATGACCTATGTAACTCAATTGGCCTCATCGTAGCCGCACACTCAAATCATTCAATTGAGAGCACTATTCAAGTCATCGGTATTAACCACAACCGACACTCAAAATTACAAGAGAACAACCACATTCACACACATCAAGAGGTGGAAATTTTTAAAATCAGTTCAAAACCATTTGCAATTCAAAACAAGGGACAAACACAATAGATCAAAACGATATATATAAGAACACAAAACAAGATCCACCATTCAAAAAACAAAACAGCAAATATGCACAAAACATCCCAAAAGAGGTAGGTATGGAAATACCTCACCCCACCAAACTAGTCTAGCAGTTGTCCTCAAATGCAAAGAAATAATAAAACAGTCTAGAAATAATAGAAATGGAGTAAAAAAGGTCATCCTGCCAGGCTAATCCTGGGGTGAGCTCTGCATGTCCGTGACTCCATCTGTCTGGGCATCAGTGCCCGGCTCAACAGCATCCTTGGCTCCACTGGAGCCCACCATCGATTTCTCTCTCAAAGATGCCTCAACCACCGACTGGACCATCACACCCTCAAGATCTTCTAAGTCATCATACATGGCTGCATCTCTCACACCGAACTCCTCATCATCAGTCTCAGCCTCGGACTCAGCATCTGCATCATCAGCCCTAGCAACATCTTCGATTATATTAGCCGAAGGAACCTCAGAACTAGCTGGAACATCAGTGCTCAGAATGTCAAGAATCTCAACTGTGCCGAATAGCATCAACAAATATGTGGACTTTAGCTCATCCAAATCCTTGCACAGCCCAACAACATCGGCCTTCAAGGCCGTCACAGCAGCAGAATTGCCTCGGCCCTGCTTACAAGCCTCTACCCTCACCGTAAGGGCATCCAGTACAAGCATGTGGCTATCAATCAGCTCCCGATGCTCTCTAATCTCAGCCCTAATCGGGGCCAAGGCAGCAGCAATCGCCTGCTCTATCTTCCCAGGCACAGCGGCCTCTACTCGGGAGGCACGCACATCAGTAGATTGGGCCAGATAGCCATCTTGTATAGCATGGCCTGGGTGATAATGGTTGGGAAGCAACAACAGAAATAGTGGGAGGGGGTGCAGCAGTAGAACTAGGAGTAGCAGAAGTAGAAGGACCAGAGGTACCTGTAGGCTCACTGTCCTGAGGGGCAGTATTGCCTCAGTCAGCAACATATCAACATTAACTACCGGGGACGTGTCCACCGGTGCAGCCCTCCTCCTGTCGGCCTCATCTCTCAAGTACTCGACCTCAATCCACCGGATGTCAGTAGAGGAAGTGGGTGTCACCTCCACATCCATCTTCTCATTCATAGGGACACGGTCCCGCCTGCACAGCTTAGTGATCAGTACCGGAAAGGAAAGGGAGGTCTGACACTGATTGGCCCTTATGGCCATCTCTTGCTCAATGAGCAGACCCAAGTTCAATCTCTGTAGATCTATAATAGAACCTAGACATGCAGCCTTCGAATATCAGAGGATCGACTCATTCTGGGAAGTCATAATGGTGCTGCTAATAAACCCGAACTGGTATCTGGTAGCCACGTTGAGGTCCTTCTTCTCAATCGATGGACCGGCCTCGATCCATCTCAGTGTCATATCAGAAATTAGGGGTGCCAACTAACCCTTTAGATCGTCTAGGGTCTTCTTCTTTATGAGGTCAATGTAGTCATGCATCAAGTCCCCTAAACACCCAAGTAACTCATTAATATTTGAGCATCTACACTTCACATTCTTCCCTCAAAAAACCATAAAGTCAACTGGCTTGAATGCGTTGGCCTTCTTTTTCCCTTTCGGAACCAGCTCCCCATAAGTAGAATAGAACTCCCGGACCCAAGTAGGGATGTAAGGGCCCTGGGGTTTAGTGAAAATCTCAAACTTGTGGAACTTCAGGGTGTTCCACACTTCGGGGTATCGGTCTACCACACTGTCGGTAGACAACCTTTTCTCTTCCAGAATTGTCCTCAAACCCTTGGTCTGTAGTCTGTTAAGTGACCGGGGAGGAGGAACCTGAACTAGTGGAGCCTGTACCACTACCTGAGCTAGAGCTGGAGGAGGAGGAGGCGTAGGAGGCACTGGGATCCTAGATGGATCATTCATAGACTTGGAGCGTAGCTCCACTCTCCTAGCCTATAGGAGTTGGTCGTCCTCCGGTTTAGATATGGAGGCTGGGAACTATCCCATGAATGATCCTCACTACTAGATGTGGTGAGATGAGTGGCATAAATGTTCTCGCTGTCGGAGCTCCCCTCCGTAGGTGTGGGTTTCATAGAGCCTTTGACCTTGCCCTTTCCCCCTTTTGGAGGAAGTTTGGTAGCCGGGGCCTAGGAGGCTGCAGCCTCCTCATTGATAACTATTCCTCGTGCCCGCTTTAAGGGTGGTTGATTCCTTCCAGGGACTTTAGGTCTAGCCATTTCTGTAAGACAAAACAACACACGTTAGATGCAATTCGAAAAAAAAAATTAAAGTTTGAAATCTGCATAGACAGACTCGCCGAACCATTCGGTGAGTCACCGAACCCCTTTGGTGAGCCAATCCGGGCTCGCCAAAAGTTCCAGAGTAAAATCACTCAAAACTAATCACAAGTCAGCAATGTCCAGGGCCATTCGGTCGATTGCCGACACCATTCGGTGAACTAGAAGTGGTTCACCAAATGTTACAGAAAAATTTCAGGAATAAAGGCGCAGAAGGGCGATCAGAAGAGACTTTCAGTGAGTCGTCGAGTGAACTCGGTGAGCTCAGGCATATCGCCGAAAGTTAAAGAATTCAAGCCAACAAAATAAAAAATTAAAAAGCGGTCAAGGGGTCACTAGGCGAACCGCCGAACCACTCGACGAGCTCGACCCAGCTCGTCGAATAGTCCCACCTGCCAGATTTCTACCCCGACCTTCAAAATATAACCCGCAGCCTACGAAAACAAAATTAAACAATCATTCTCTGCAATTACACTCAGACCCATGCTACCCATGCCCACGAGGTACTCAGACTCCGCCCCATTTTGCAAAAATTGGCCAATTGACGTCTTTTTCCCTTAAGAATGACGTCAACCGCTCTATCATTGGGCAAAATCCAAAAATTAGCACAATTCAAGGTTACTCAAACTTCACCCCCACTAGACCCATAACAATTTCAACACAACCCAATAATTTTAACATACTTCGACATGGAATATCACACAATAAGGCCGATTAACAACGATTTAAACTAAATATGGGCAAACAACACACCACATAATCAACAAATCAACATTAAACATAGAGAACAACCACACAACAATCAAGCATTAAATTTTTACCAAAATGTAAAGCAGGGATCGGAAAACCAACCTTATATGCCGAAAATTTGTAAAGCTAGGCTAGCAATGAATCCAAAAATCCTCCCCGAGTCGTAGATCCTACACAAAAAGTAATAAGACTAGTACAAAAGCATGACAATATGCGGTTGTGAAAGTTTGGAAGTCAAAAAGTATGAAAATGAGGGAGATTTTGAATTTAAATGACTTACGTCGCCGACCCACTCAGCGATGCGCCGAGTGGTACTTTAGCCCGCCGAGTTTTACAGAACCTCTAGCAAGCTAGGTGGTTCCAACGGCGATCCAAGTCGGGCTCAACGACCTGTTCGGTGAGTCACCGACTGGACCTTTGGCTCGCCTAGCTGTTATTTTCCCAAAATTTTCACTTTTCAACCGCACATTCAACACTCGTTATTCAAAGAACTATAATAAAAGCATAAGAGCTTGGGTTGCCTCCCAAGAAGCGCTGCTTATTGAATGTCATGGCACTACGTGGATACGCTTTCAAGGTTCATTTTTTTGGTTAGCCAAGGTATCACTTGGTAGACCCCCTTTTGGCCTTGGGTTCAAATGAGATGATATTTTCCCCATTTACGTTTCCAATTGTTTGATAGACACTGAGTGAGAGGTAACCGTCTGATTTAGTGTGGAGATGTCCTCTTTCATTTCTTTAAGCACTTTGTCCGACCCTTCCACTTTATTTATAATACGCGCAAGCATATCCTCAGTGCGAAAGTTCTCCGAGTCAACCCTTTGCTCCTTTGGCTTTTGACGCTCATAGGGAGGAACATATCTCTCCTTGTCACCATCCTGTTTCTTCCAGTTAGTCCCACGATCACGCCATTCCCTGTCATGATCTCTTCAACCGTCATCCCGCTCTCTATTCCAACCTTGATTCTTGCCCGGCCTTAGATAGCTCAAACGGAAACCTCCGCCTTGATTTGCAAGAAAACTCACTTCCTCATTATATAGAGCATCAAAGTGTGCATCATCGGGGTTCACCCCACTAACACTTACAGCATTTACATTTTTTGACCCACTTCCCATCACATTTTTCGCCAAAATATCCAGTTGGGTCATTATTTTGGCCATATTTTGGTCTCGCTCTTGATACTTCTCTATTTGTTCTTTCATCATCCTAAAGGTTAGATGAGACACCTGGTCCTCCCGAGTGTACCAGGCCCTGTTGATCTTGTTCATACCATCTTGGAGATTAGATGCTATTTCGAAAGGTTGTTGCATTATACCTCCTCAGACAAGTTGATCAGCCACACCTTTGTTCACCGAGTCTATACTCTGGTAAAAGTGTTGTAATAACACGTTGTTTGGCAGCCTGTGAGTCGGGCATTGAAGTAGCAACTTCTGAAATCTCAGCCACCTTTCATGGATTGGCTCACGATCTAAACGTTTAAATCCCTGAATATTATTTCTCAATGACATCATCCTCGAGGGAGGAAAGAACCTTATGTAGAATGCCTCAGTAAGTTCATCCCACGATGTAATTGAGTCTGCCGGTAGATCAGCTAACCATTTGGTTGCTTCTCCCATCAAAGAGAAAGGAAACAATTGAAGCCTGGCTTACTCTTGTGAGATTTTTTTGAATGAGAATGGACCACATACGTACACGAAGTTCCTAATATGATCATGGGGATCCTCATGAGCTAGCCCTCCGAATAGTCCTTTCATTTGCAAGAGTTGCAACATCGTGCTAGTCACGTGGAATACAGTATTCCCCACAACCGGAGGCAACCAGATAGCACCTAAACCACCAACTTGAATGTCATTGACATCGTTCATATTATCGATGTCATCTTGGTGGCCAAGTTGGCTACCATTAATTTCGTTTACACTCATCTCATCCTTTGTTCATAAACAGCCAATAACAAACACAAAACAAGGTAAGTTGATTAAACTACTACAAAAAAAAATTACAATCTAAACTTCAATAATAGAATTCTAAACACAACTCCCTGGCACGGGCGCCATTTTTTATAAACGCTCAACTACACCTCATCCAATACTAGGTGTAGGTGATCGTAATCTAGTATAAAACCCAACAATGAGTTGGGGTCGAACCCACAGGGAACGGTACAAGTTCGAATTCAATTACGAAATTATAAATATGGTCTAATTGGTTATAGGAATAAAAATTATCGAATTCATTAAGGTACATAAAAGGGGTTGACACGAATGTCAGATGGGGGGAATTGGTTTGTCAATTAGCAACTACAACAATTACGAAAATAGGGGATTCAATAAGTAAAGACGAATTCTCAGGGATGTGATCGAATATAGGATAATTTTGCTATATGGGTAATTGTAGTATACTAACAATTGTTGAATCTCAGTGGGTAGGTTAGACTATAGATGCAATAGCTTTCTCTCGAACAACTATTACGATTCAAGCGAGTTCTGTCAAACCTCAAAAAGCTTAACACTAAAAGCAGCCCAATACCTCAATTTATCTACTCTCTCGAGCTAGAGAGGTAGGATTGAGTTAAGATTCACTCTCTTGAGCTAAACCCACAACAACCCAATCACTACAATCATCAATCGAAAACCATAGTTCTATAACCTCTTTCTCAAGCAAGCCCAGAACACTAAGTTAGAATTGCATTTGCAACTACAATTCATAGATTAATACACAACTATCAATTAAACCCACTTCAAATCAGCATTTAGATTAGTAAACAACAATACCCAGAAGCTAATAAAACAAATAATCACATGATCACACCCCAAAAATTGAGATTTTAGCCACACATCATAAAAAGAAAGAAACAATTACTAGTTATGTTATCCATGAACTGGGTAATAGTTTCCAAATCTCTACAATGCTTCAAATCAACTTAATTCAAAAACTCAATTGAAAATTCCTTAAAACCAAGTCTCAAAAACTCTAAAATCTACAATGGAGAAAGTACTCAGGAAAATCACTGGATTAGACTCAACTCTCCTGCACTCAATGGATTCTTTTTTTTCTGCTTTTTAAATTTCAATTTATAGTTTTCCAAATTTTGGCCTTCAGAACCATTAGGCGAAGTAAGTCGAACATCGCCGACCAATTCGGTGACGCGCCTATTGCTCCATTCCATCACCGGTTTGCCTTGGCTCTTTATCCTTAATGTTTTGTGACTTTAGGCGATCAGGATCGAGATCACCGATCCATTCGGCGGTACGTCAACTATTCATTTCCATCTCTAAGTAGGTTTTTCCCCAGGGCTGGAATGCTGAAACTTTAGGCGAGCTGAAGAGCCAATCGGCGGTTCGCCGAGTGGTCTTGGCGATCACTAGGACTACCTTTCTTCAACTTTTTCAGTTTTTTCGCTCCTTTTTGCCGGATAATGTCCTTGTCTTAGTCCTTGGCCTTCATTGTTGTAAAATAACACTTTAACATCAGTTTAGAGCATAAACAAGGCATTGAAGACACTTAAACTATGAATAACAAGCCCTAAATGAGTCCAAATCTCAGACTCATCAGACACCAACCTCAAAAGTAGATGGTCTAAATGCTAGGTAAACAAATACGGATGCAAAAGTACAAAAATCCCCCGAGCAATCGATCCCCACATAAAATTAACAAGCAAAATGCGCTCGACTTACTCGTCGAGTGGCTCCAAAACTGAAAATCTGGAAGCATATAAATGGGATTTTTAAAAGAGAGTTAAACAGTTCTAAAGTTTTGGAGAGTTCCAGTTCTGGGTTTTTGATCCCTAACATTGTTCTTTAAATTTTTGAGTAGAGATTTAGGGTTTTATTGGTTTTGAACTCAATTTAATCATTTTGAAGACTTGTGGCTTGTTACCCAAGCTGATGGAAATCATAGTTGGTAACTATTTCTTGCTCTTTATTATGTGTGGCTAAAACCCCCATTATTAGGGTGTGATTATGTGATTGAATGTTCCAATTAGCTTACGGGTGTTAGTATTTACTAATTTTAATGTTGATTTGAAATGGGTTCAATTACTCGGGGGACCTTTGCACTTTTGCTTCCGAATTTGCTTGCCTAGCATTTGTATCTACTTTTGAGGTTGGTGTCTCGAACTCGGCTTAAGTTTTTAAATATTTTTTGATGCATGCTTGTACATTATTGGATCTATTGCATAAACTTTTAATAGTTGTGCATGTTGTACCCTGGCAGAGGCGCCATTTTTTATAACGCTCAACTACACCTCATTCGATTCTAAGTGGAGGCGGTCGCAATCAATTATAAACCCAACTAAGAGTTGGGGTCGATTCCACAAGGAGTGATAAAGTAAAGAATTCAATTACGAAGTGAAAGGAGTGTTCTAATCGTTTGTAGAACTGGATATTTTTGAAACAATTAAAGTAAATGGCAGGTGTTTAAAAATTAATGTCAATTGGGGGGATTAGAGTGAACAATTAACAAATACAAACACAGGGGAGAAATCAGGTAGAGAGGGATCATTGGGGATGTGATCGCCTTCTTGGCTTGGCTTTTTTACACTTCCCTTCTATGACTTTAGGCGATAAAAGCTTCCATCACCGATCCAGTCGGCGCTTCGCCGAATTACCCTTTCTATCGCCGAGTTGGCTTTGTTCATGGGCTGGCCTGCTGGAACTTTTGGTGAGCTGAAGAGCCACTCGGCGACTCGCCGAGTGGCTTTGGCGAACATCAGACTTGTTTTTCTTCAGATTTTTCAGCTTTTTCTCTCCTTTTTGCCCAGTAATGTCCTTGCCTTGCTCTTTTGCCTTCTTTGCTGTAAATTAGCATTTAAATATCAGTTTAGAGCATAAAATAGGCATTTAAGACACTAAAACTCTAGATATTAAGCCCTAAATGAGTTGAAATCCCTGACTCATCAATTTCAAGCTAGGGAGAATCCTCATGCTTCGAGGACCGGACTTTCTTTTTTTCAGACTTTCCTTGTATTTCAGTTTTTGGACATGATGTATGGGCTAGGACCAAATTCATTCTTATGTACTAGATGCTTATTGAGACGATATGTTAGATTTTTGCTTTGCTTTATAAAACTTTGATACATTGAAACTGTTTTTTTAATCTCTTTATCTATCTCTTATGTTATGAATGCTAAGTGGCTTGTATGGGCCTTTCGGAGTCCTATACGCCATGTTACGCCTAAGGGCTACCTTAAGTCATGACAGACTTGGTAATCAGAGCACAAGATTTAGAAAGGTCCTAGGAAGTCTCATAAGCCACCTCGAGTAGAGTCTTGTTCATGAGTGTGAAGCGCGCCACATTTATGAATGAGAGGCTACAAGATGTTTAGGAAACTCCACTTCTTTCATCACTCTAAAGTTGTACGATAGAGTTTAACTCTATAAGGTATCTCTCATAATCCTTATCTGATGATCTTCAGGATATGGCTACTCGAAGAGCTTATGCTAGAAGTAATATGAGGGAGAATGTGGAACAAGAAGCTCCTCCTCAAGCTTATCAAGCTTTGGTCGACCCTTTGGCCGAACAAGTGACTAATGCGGAATTTAGGGCTACTTTTCAAGTATTGGCCCAAGCCATAACGGCCCAAGCCAATAGGGAGGTTTTGATTCCCGTGAACCCAAATATGGGTACGGAGGCATCTAGAGTGGGGGACTTCACTAGAATGAATCCTCCGGAGTTTCATGGTTCTAAGGTTGAGGAAGATCCTAAAGAGTTCATTGATGAGGTCTACAAGGTGTTGATGATCATGGGAGTGACACCAGTGGAAAAGGTGAAATTGGCCGCTTATCAACTTAAGGGTGTTGCTCAAATATGGTTCAATCAATGGAAAACAGGGAGACCGGAAGATGTGGATCCTCTCAATTGGGAAAAGTTCAAAGTTGTTTTTCTTGATAGGTTTTTCCCCTTGAGATGAGGGAGGCAAAGGTGCTTGAATTCATCAAGTTTTGTCAAGGAAGCATGAGTGTGAAAGAGTATGCTTTGAAGTTCACATAATTGTCTAAGTATTCTCCTACTTATATTGTTGATTCTTGGGCAGAGATGAGTAAGTTTGTTTGGGGTGTGTCCAAAATGGTGGTTAAGGAATGTCGCATCGCTATGCTTATCCATGATATGGACATTTATCGTCTCATGGTTCATGCTCAACAAATCGCAGAGGAGATACTTAAGGAAAGTTCTAGGGAGGTAAAGAGGGCTAAGACCGGTGATGCTGGGCATAGTCATTCTAAGTTTCAATAAAGGTTCTCCGGCCAAGGTTCCTCCAATGCTCCTCCTAAGTTTAACAAAGATAGGGTGTCTAACCCTAAGCCTCAAGGAGGAAATGGTAGTGGATCTTCATTGCCTAGTTCTACTTGTGCTAGGTGTGGAAAGAAGCATGATGGTAGGTTCTTAGCCGGCACGGATGGTTGTTTCGGTTGTGGTAAAAGTGGTCATAAGATGAGGGATTTCCCGATGCTTATGGCTAAAAGAAGAGAGGGTAAGCAAGCTCCTCCTAGTGGTACGGGTTCCAATACTCTCTAGCAAAATCGATTTTATGCACTTCAGACTCGCGGTGATCAAGAGGGTTCTCCCAATGTGGTTACCGGTATGTTGAAAGTCTTTCAACTTGATTTTTATGCTTTACTTGATCCCGGTGCTACCTTGTCTTTTGTGACGCCATATGTGGCTATGAGATTTGATGTTCCTCCGGACGTGTTGTTAGTTTTTCTGTCTCTACTCCTGTTGGTGATTCTATTGTGGCTAAGAGGGTCTATAGAAAGTGTCCAGTTTCCTTATCCCATAGAGTTACTCTTGTTGATTTAGTAGAGCTTGATATGATAGATTTTGATGTTATCCTTGGTATGGATTGGCTACACTTATGTTATGCTTCTATTGATTGTAGAACTCGTGTAGTCAAGTTTCAGTTCCCGAATGAGCCTGTCCTAGAGTGGAAAGGGGGAAATTTTATGCCTAAGGTTCAGTTTGTCTCTTGTCTTAAAGCTAGAAAGATGATTGCTAAGGGTTGCATTTACAATCTAGTTAGGGTGAGGGATGTAGATTTTGAAACCCCTACTCTTGAGTCGGTCCCCATGGTTAATGAGTTTTCGGAAGTGTTTCCTAACGATTTACCCGGTATCTCTCCCGAAAGAGAAATAGACTTTTGTATTGACCTTCTCCCAAACACGCAACCTATCTCTATTCCTCCTTACCGAATAGCTCCGGTAGAACTTAAGGAGTTGAAAGATTTGTTGGATAAGGGTTACATCTGACCGAGTATCTCTCCATGGGGTGCTCTAGTCTTGTTAGTTAGAAAGAAGGATGGTTCTCTCCGTATGTGTATAGACTATCGTCAGTTGAACAAGGTTACAGTTAAGAATAAGTATCCTCTCCCAAGGATAGATGATTTGTTTTACCAACTTCAAGGAGCAAGTTACTTTTCTAAGATTGACCTCCAGTCGGGTTATCACCAATTGAGGATGAAAGAAGATGACATTCTGAAGATGGCTTTTTGAACTCGGTATGGTCATTATGAGTTTTTGGTAATGTCATTTGGTTTGACTTATGCTCCGGCGGCATTTATGGATTTGATGAATAGGGTGTTTAGACAATACCTTGACATGTTTGTGATTGTGTTCATTGATGATATATTAATCTATTCGAGAAGTGAGAGTGAGCATATTGGTCATTTGAGGATTATGTTGCAAATTCTTAAGGACCAACAATTCTTTGCAAATTTTAGCAAATGTGAGTTTTGGCTAAGGTCCTTAGCTTTTTTTGGTCACATTATTTCAAGTAAGGGTATTGAGGTAGATCCTAAGAAGATGGATACGGTCAAGAGTTGGCCTAGGTCTCGATCCCCTTTGGATATTAGAAGTTTCTTAGGTTTGGCTGGTTACTACAGAAGGTTTATTGAGGGGTTTTCTATGATTGCATCTCCATTGACAGCATTGACTCAAAAGAAGGCTAAGTTCATATGGTCTGAAGCATGTGAAAAGAGTTTCAAGAATTGAAGGATAGACTTACTTCAGCTCCGGTGTTGACTTTACCGGAAGGGACTGATGGTTTTGTGGTTTACTGTGATGCCTCGAGGATTGGGCTAGGGTGTGTGCTTATGCAAAATGGGAAAGTCATTGCATATGCTTCGAGACAACTTAAGATTCATGAGAAGAATTATCCTAGCCATGACCTTGAACTAGCGGCGGTTGTTTTTGCCTTAAAGATTTGGCGGCATTATTTGTATGGTGTTCATATGGATGTCTTTACCGACCACAAGAGTTTGCAATATGTGTTTAACCAAAAAGATCTAAATCTTCGCCAAAGGAGATGGCTTGAGTTATTGAAGGATTATGATATGAATGTTCTCTATCACCCCAGTAAGGCAAATGTAGTGGCGGATGCTCTTAGTCAGTTATCTATGGGTAGTGTTTCTCACATCGAAGATGATAAAAAAGAATTGGTTTCAGATGTTCATAGGTTGGACCGGTTGGGTGTTCAGTTAGTAGACTCTACTAATAGTGGGGTTATGGTTCACAATGGGTTAGAATCATCTTTTGTGGTAGATGTGAAAACCAAGCAAGGTCTTCATCTGACTTTGGTTGAATTAAAGGAAGCAGTGCTTAAAAATTCCATAGAGGCTTTCTCCCGAGAGAGAGATGGTGTGCTTCGATATCAAGGTCGGTTGTGTGTTCCTAATGTAAAGGACTTGAGGGAGCGATCTTGTCAGAAGCCTATAGTTCTCGATATTCCATTCACCCGGGAGCCACCAAGATGTACCGTGATTTACGGGAGATCTAATGGTGGAAAGGGATGAAGAAGGATATTGCAGAATATGTGGCTAAGTATCACAATTGTCAACAAGTTAAAGTTGAGCATCAGAAACCGGGAGGTTTATCCCAAGACATTAGCATTCCTACTTGGAAGTGGGAAGATTTGAATATAGATTTAATCGTTGGTTTGCCTCGCACCCGGCGGCAACATGACTCGATTTGGGTTATAGTAGATCGCATAACGAAATCGGCTATTTCATTCCCATCAAGGTTTCTTATTCGGCGGAGGACTATGCTAAGTTGTACATGAGATAAATGGTGAAGTTGCATGGAGTGCCTTTATCTATTATCTCCGATCGTGGTACCCAATTCACTTCTCAGTTTTGGAGATCTTTCCAAAAGGGTCTTGGTACTCGTGTTAAGCTTAGTACGACCTTTCATCCACAAACTGAAGGGCAAGCGGAGCGTACTATTCAAACTTTGGAAGATATGTTGAGAGCTTGTGTGATAGATTTCAAGGGTAATTGGGATGATCACTTGCCTTTGATTGAGTTTTCATATAACAATAGTTATCACTCTAGTATTGGTATAGCTCCATTTGAAGCATTGTATGGTAGGAGGTGTAGATCTCCTATAGTTTGGTTTGAGTTTGGTGAAGTTTCCCTAATAGGTCCCGAGTTGGTACATGAGGCTATGGAGAAAGTTTGACTTATTAGACAAAGGTTGAAAACAGCTCAAAGTCGGCAAAAGTCCTATGTCGATGTTAGAAGAAGAGATCTTGAGTTTGATGTCAATGATTGGGTTTACCTGAAAATTTCACCATGGAGGGTGTGATGAGGTTTGGTAAGAAGGGGAATCTTAGTCCCCGTTATTTAGGTCCATATCAGATTTTGAGGCGTGTTGGTAAGGTTGCTTATGAGCTTGAATTGCCTAATGAATTGGCATCGGTGCATCCAGTTTTCCAAGTCTCCTTGTTGAAGAAATGTGTTGGTGATCTGACATCTATAGTTTCCTTAGAATATTTGGGAGTTAAGGAGGATCTTTCTTATGAAGAAGTTCCGGTTGAGATGTTTGACCGGCAAGTCAAGAAGTGGAGAAATAAAGAGGTTGCTTCCATAAAAGTCTTGTGGAGGAATCAGTTAGTTGAGGGTGCTACTTGGGAGGCCAAGGCCGATATGATGTCCAGATATCCTCATATTTTTCCTTCTACCCCTACTCTAGCTTGAGGTATTGAATTCCTCATGGTTTACTCTTTTGGTGTCATGTGTCTTAGATATTCCCATGATTTCCTCATTTATGCATATTCATGAAAAAGCTTAAGTTTTGAGAAAATGAGTCAACTTAATTTAGTTCTATATGTTTATGTGCATTTGAGAATGAGTTGCATATAGGCTTCATGATATGATGTTGTGAACATGGTTTAGCTTGGAGTTGATGTTTCCTCCTCGGATATGTGCATTTATAAAATTGCATGCATGATGGGATGTTAGGTTTAAGTTCCTACCCTCTTTATGATGTCTTGAATCTCATTTGAGGACGAATGATCCCAAGGGAGAGATAATGTAACACCTCGGATTCTAAAAGGAAGAAAATTCAGTTTTCAGAAAACCTGGTGCCAGTGATGACGGAAGCCATCCACGGCCCGTAGGTTGATCCACGGACCGTAGATGGGGTCCGTGGTTGGCCAGTAATATTTTTCAAAATGTCAAATTTTCTATTTTTTTAAGGGTTTATCAGGACGGTCCGTCGTTCAATGCACGAGCCGTATATAGGTATCGTAGGTAAGTCCCAGACTTAGGAAGATTTTGAGGTCAAAAGTTGAGGACCACAGTTGGGACTCAGGGCCTGTCGTCTAGACCACGGCCCGTGGGTGGGTCCCGTCATTTGAGGTCCAAAGATTTAGATCTCTGAACCAATCGACGGAGGGACAGGACAATCCGTAGGTTGACCCGCGGACCGTAGGTACCCACCGTCGATGAGTTCGGCAGTTATTTTCTCAGGGGCTTTTGGGGTCTTTTCCTAATTATTTTATCCTAATACTATGTCGTTTTACCCTTCACCAAAAACCCTATATAAACGTTTCAACCCCAAAATTTACTCAATTGAAATCATTCTCACAAATTCACAAAGGAAGACCTCTCAAATATTTCTCTCTCTAGAAGTTGATGAAGAAGGGTTCAACCTAGGGTTTCAAGTCAAGTCTCCTAAATCCTCCATTGAAGTTAAGCAATTGTCATTGAGGTATGATAGTTTTCATCCTTGGAGTTCCCAACTTCTCTAATTTTCAAAGTTAGAAATCCCCAATTAAGTTGGGATTTTTCTTCTATGTTATGGGTTCTCTTCATTATTGATTTAATTGATTGATCTATGATCTTTTATGCATGAATTGAGTTAATCTCATGTTTTTATGATGATCCCCCATGAACCCATGTAATTCCCATGTTTTTCCAAGTTAGGAGCATATGATATGGGTTTTGAATTATGAAAGAAGATTTTATGAAATTAAGCATGTTTTCATGAAGTTAATGTAAATGTTTTAAAGATACTTTGATAGTGAAGTATCAATGTTGTTATTTGTTGTGTTGTGAAAGGATTTCTCATATACACAAGCTAGTATGATTTGTGAAAGGACATTCTCACATAAAGGATTCTTAGGGTTGAAAGGTTTTCTCAACAAAACTTTGAATCAAAGACATAGGGAGCAATTCTAATGAAGCCTAGCTTGGATCGGTCATTGAATGATATCTTTCAATGGATGATAAATGACTTAGCTTGGATTAGAAATATGACATGCCCTTTCATGGATAATAAGAACAAGTTAAGAAAATAACTACTCTGTGGGATTTATGCTTAGCACCGAGAGGATATTGAGATGGAAGCTCTCCCGTGAGTAGAGGCCGAGTTTGTAGAAGTAATCTCTTTATCCCTTACATATGTGCCCCCATAGGATGATTGTCTAGATAGACATTAGCTAGTGGATCCACTTTAGTTCAGAACCATGGTCCTACCTTGGCAAGTAGGACAACCCTTTTCGGTGTGGGAGACACCGGGGGTCCATGTTATAGCTCGCATGGTCTCTATGTCGGTTAAGGCTACTTTCCACAATAATGAACTAAGGTTACTTATATAAGTATCTCATGAATGTTTTGAATATGTTAGCTTGCATTGATCATGTTTTATGACTTATGTTTTCTAACTCACAAGATTAATGTTTTTGCTTGATCATTGCATGCTCATGAAAATGTCCCTTTTTAGCATGATTTAAATGTTTTATGCATGGCTATCATACTTGGTACATATTTTTTACTAACGCATACTCTTGCCTACATTTTTCCAAATGTAGGGTCCAACAGTCAAGGTTCCCAGTTTAATGGCTAGAGTTCGTGGATGAGATTTCAAGCTTGGGTGAGTCCTCATGCTTCGAGGACCGGACTTTATTTATTTTCAGACTTACCTTGTATTTCAGTTTTTAGACATGATGTATGGGCTAGGCCAAAATTCATTCTTATGTACTAGATGTCTATTGAGACGATATGTTAGATTTCCGCTTTGCTTTATAAAACTTTGATACATTGAAACTGTGTTTCCAATCTCTTTGTCTATATCTTATGTTATGAATGCTAAGTGGCTTGTATGGGACCTCTCAGGGTCCTATACTTCATGTTACGCCTAGGGGCTACCTTGGGTCATAACCCTTAGAGTTGCTCAAGGATTACGATATGAGTATCCTCTATCACCCAGATAAGGCTAATGTTGTTACTGATTCTTTGAGCTGGTTTTCCTTTGGGACTACTGCTCATGTTGAGGAAGTCAAGAATGAATTGGCTAAGGAAGTTCACAGACTCGCACGTTTGGGAGTACGTTTGTTAGATTCCAATTAAGGTGGATTTGTGGGGATGAATGGGGCTGAATCATCATTAGTGTCTGAAGTGAAGGAAAAACAAGAAAAAGACCCCCCTCTTACTTGAAAGGAATGAAAATGTTCATAAGTAGAAGGTGATGGCTTTTGAACAAGGGGGAGATGATGTGTTGAGATATCAAGGTAGATTGTGTGTTCCAAAGGTGGATGAGCTCCAAGAGAGGATCATGATAGAAGCTCATAGTTCCAGATATTCGATATGTCCTGGTTCCACGAAGATGTACCATGAGTTGAGAGAAGTCTATTGGTGGAACAGTATGAAGAGGTGCATTGCATATTTCGTTGCTAAGTGACCGAATTGCCAACAAAACAAGGTTGAACATCAAAGGCCAGGTGGTGTGGCTCAGAACATAGCTCTTCCAGAATGGAAGTGGGAGATGATTAATATGGACGTCATTACTGGCTTGTTGCGATCTCGCATGCAGCATGATTCAATTTGGGTGATTGTAGATCGGATGACTAAATCAGCCCATTTCTTATCGGTAAAGACAAAAAAATCAGCACATTCAAGAGATAATTCGACTTCATGGAGTTCATGTGTCTATCATCTCAGATAGGGGTGCATAATTCACCGCTCAGTTTTGGAAGTCTTTTTAGAAAGGTTTGGATTCGAGTGTCAACCTTAGTACTGCTTTTCATCCTCAAACGGATGGTCAAGAAGAGTGCACAATTCAAACCCTAAAAACATGTTGAGGGCATGCATCATGGATTTCAAAGGTAATTGGGATGACCACTTGCCTCTCATAAAGTTTGCGTACAATAATAGTTATCACTCTAGTATCAAAATGGCTCCTTATGAGGCTCTTTATGGGAGAAGATGTAGATCTTCTATTGGGTGGTTTGAAGTTGGCGAAGCTGGGTTGATAGGCCAGACTTGGTTCATCAAGCTATGGAGAAAGTAAAGACTATTCAGGAAGGGCTGAAAATAGCGCAAAGTCGTCAGAAATCCTATACAGATGTTAGGAGGAGAGACTTGGAATTTGAGGTTAACGATTGGGTCTATTTGAAGGTTTCACCTATGAAGGATGTTATGATATTTTGTAAGAAGGGAAAACTCAGTCCCCGGTACAATTGTCCTTACAAGATATCCAAGAGAGTTGGCAACGTAGCTTATAAGTTAGAGCTACCGTCAGAGTTAGCAATAGTCCATCTGGTATTTCACATCTCTATGCTAAAGAAGTGTTTGGGCGATCCTGCACTTATTGAACTACTGAGAATATTGGTATCAAGGACAACTTATCTTATGAGAAGATTCTCGTTCTGATCTTGATCGTCAGGTTTGTAAGTTGAGAACCAAAGAGGTTGCATCAGTCAAGGTCTTATAGAGGAATCAGTTTGTTGAGGAGGCTACATGGGAAGCTGAGGAGGATATGAAGACTAGATACCCTCACCTCTTTCCTTCCAAATCAATTCCAAACCATACCAACTTTTTGTAAAGTACTTTGTAAGTTGATATGTTGAGTTTATACTAATTGCATGTTTTATGCTTGAGTTGGGTTGGACACCCCCCCCCCTCCTATTGTGCTTAGTGATCTCATTCGAGGAAGAATATTCCCAAGGGGATATATTGTAACACCTTGGACTTTGAAAAGGGATAAAAAGGGGTTTGTGCAATTCACCATCAGTTTTTAGTTTTGGATCAACTTCAAACGACCATATCTCTTGTCACATGAAGAATTGCATGTCCCATGACCTACAAAATTAAAGGTCTTTGAGTCCTCTTTCCAACGTAGCCAAGCTTTCCTAATTTCAATCTCGTAGTAAAAAGTTATGCTCGTTTTAGTGGAGCCTCTCTTCTAAAGGCATCTCAATCGTTTTTAGAAGGGTAGTTTGGTCTTTTCCTTTTTCCTTCTATGCCTATCCACGTTTTTATTCACCCAATTAAGGGTATAATCAGATGTAAAACCATCTTTTCATGTTCTTTTACGCTTAGAGAAATTAAGGCAAGTTTCCAAGAGGAGAAGAAGCTAGGTTTCAAGCATTTTTCAAGGGTCCATTGATTTTCGCCAAGAACATTGTTCTTTCCAGGTATGTAAAGCTTTTCACAGTGTTGGACTTGTTCATCCTCGCACCATACATCCAAATTGATCCAAGAAATTGTTACACCTAAAGGATTCTTGCATCGTTCTTGATTTTTGTTCAATTCATTAACAATGGAGGTTGTTGATTATTTGTGATGTGAATCTTTGGAAAAAGTCATGTTTCAAAAGGATTGTTCGAAGGTTTTCATGAATTCGTGTTGGGTTTGAGAATTAAGAAGAGTTTATGTAACACTGATGAGTCGGGGATTTCGACTCATTTAGTGCTTAATATTAAAAGTTTTAGTGTCCTCAATACCTATTTTATGCTCTAAACTGATGTTAAAATGCTAATTTGCAGCACTGAAGGCAAAAGAGCAAGGCAAGGTCATTACCGGGCAAAAAGGATCGAAAAAGCTGAAAAGGCTAAAGAAAAGCAAGGCTGGTACTCGCCAGAGCAACTCGGCGAGTCGCCGAGTAGACCTTCAGCTCGCCAAAAGTTCCATTGGGCCTGCCCATGGACAAGACCAACTCGGCGAGAAAACTGATGGTTCGGCGACGTACCGAATGGATCTACTTGGGAGGGTTCTACTTGGGAGGGTGCTACTTGGGAGGCTGAGGCCGATATGATATCCCGTTATCCTCATCTTTTTCTTTATGTCCCTATTCTAGCTTGAGGTATTTAGTTCCTCATGGTTTACTCTTTTGGTGTCATATGTCTTAGATATTCCCATGATTTCCTCATCTATGCATGTTTATGAAAAGCTTAAATTTTGAGAAAAAGGGTTAACTTGATTGATTTCTTCATGTTTATGTGCATTTGAGTATGAGTTGCATATAGACTTCATGATATTATATTTGGAACATGCTTTAGCTTGGAGTTAATGTTTCCTCCTCGAATATGTGTATTTATGTGATTGCATTCATGTTAGGCTGATAGGTCTAGTTCCTACCATTTTTTTGATGTTTTGAAACTCATTCGAGGATGAATGTTCCCAAGGGGGAGATAATGTGACACCTCAAATTAGAGAAAGGCTAGAAAGGGGTTAAGTGAGCTGGTCAAGAACACAAAAGTGGACCATGGAACCCTTTACGAAGCCCTAGACGGGCCGTGTAGGGGACCACGGTCTATTAAGGGGCTCGTGGTAAGTTTCCAGAACCCGCCCCAAGTGTAACTCACACAGACGCCCAAATGGCCCATGGTGATGTTGATGGACCGTCAAACAGGTCATCAAGTGGCCTAATCAGAAGGGTTTTCTCCCCTAGTCACTATTAGGGGCCACAGACGTCTAAACATTTCGTGAAGCTTCACACTGACTGTAAATTCGTCGGTGAAGGAGACTTGTCAGACTTAGAGTTTAGGGTCAACTTCAAACGATCATATCTTTCAGCACAAAATGAATTAGGTGGCCTATGACCTATCAAATTAAAGATCTCTGAGTTTTCTTTCCAACACCACCAAGTTTTTCTAATTACAAGCTCTAAGTAAAAAAGTTATGGCCGAAATAGTGAAGCCATGTCGGGCAGAGCATCCTAACGACCCACTTGACGGGCTGTGGTTCTCCAGACGGCCTGTGAAGTCCTTCCAGAGAGTCATTTCTGCAGTTTTAAGTCAGGGTCATTCCAGTATTTTTATAATTATTTTAACTCAATACTACGTCATTTTACCTTCTACCCAAAACCCTATATAATGATTTTTACCCCCAAAATCACCGAATTCAATTCATTCTTCTAAAATTCCAAAAGTTGATCAAGTTTATCCTCCCAAATATTTCTCTCTCTAAAGTTTGAAGAATAAGGCTAGGGTTTCAAGTCAAGTCTCCAATTTCACCATTGATTTCAAGGTTTTGTCATCAAGGTATGATAGTATTCACCTATGGAGTCCTTTCCTCCATAGGGTTCCTAAATTCTCCTATTTTTACAAGGTAGAATCCCCAATGGAAGTTAGAATTTTTACTCAATCTCATGAGTTCCTTTCAATTATGATATTATTGGTTGATTTATGTCTCTTTATGCATGAATTGAAGAAAATGCATGTTTCTAAGTTGAATCCCTATGAACCCATGTGAAATCCATGTTTTCTAGAATTGGTCATATGATGAAGCTTTTGAATCATGAAAGATGAGTTTATAAAGATATGCATGTTCTTTATGAAATTGATGAAAATGATTTAAATTTCTTGAGAGTAAAGAATCCATGTTGTTGTTGTTGTTGTTGTTGTTGTGAAAGGATTTCTCACATACACATTGTGAAAGGGTTTTGTCACATAAAGGATTCTTAGAGTTGAAAGGTTTTCTCAACTAAACTTTGAATCAAGATTTAGGAGCTATTCTAATGAAACTTAGCTTGGATTGGCTACTTGATGTGCCTTCCATGGATGATAAGGCAAGTGGCGATTACCCGTGCCTCTTAATGTAAAGACAAGTTAAGAATAATTACAATTTTGTGGGTAACATCGAGAGAATATTGAGATGGAAGCTCTCCCATATATTGAGGTCGGGTTTCTAGTAGCAATCTCTTTATCCCATACCTATGTGCCCCCATAGGATGATTGTCTTAGGTATACATTACCTAGTGGATCCACGTAAGCTAGAAGTTCATGGTATTACCTTGGCAAGTAGGACACCTCTTTTCGGTGTGGGGTAGACACTGGATTCCATGTTCATAGCTCACATGGTCTTAATGTCGGTTAAAGGTAAATCTCCCAAAAGAATGAACTAAGGTTACTTCTAGAAGTATCTCACGAATGTTTTAAAGATATTAGCTTGCATTGACCATGCTTTATGTTTTATGTTTCTACCCCTTATATCTCATGATTTAGCTTGGTCATTGCATGTCACGAAAAGGTACTTTTAGCATGATTCCATACTTTTATCCATTATTATCATACTTGGCACATTTTTTGTACTAACACGTACTCTTTCCTACATTCTTTTAAAAATGTAGGGTCCGATGCTCCGATTTCACATCGCTGAGGCTAGAGATCGCCTTAGTAGATATTGAAGATTGATGAGTCCTCATGTTTCGAGGACCGAGCTTTCATTTCCTATTTTCTTTACTTTTCAATATTGTATGTGATGTATGGGTTACGTCTCAATCACTCTTGATTATTAGATGGCTTTGAGACTGCGTTAGACTTCCGCTACATTTTATAAACTCTTATATTTTGAAATTTTCTTTTAAACTCTCTAATTTTTATATTGTGTTGTATGATGTATGCTAAGTGGCTTGTGTTGGGCCTCTCAGGGTCCTATACTCCATGTTACGCCTAGGTCATACTTTGGGTCGTGAAAGTTTAGGAACAATTTCCCAATTCTAAACTAGTTTGAAGCCTCAATTTCAACAGAAAAATTCATCGGAATCGATGGGGAGGGGCTGGGGCGCCGCGCCAGCAGTGCACCTGAAACCAGCCCCAGTACTTTGGGGCTTGGGACGGCGCACCAGCAGTGCGCCCAAACCTAGCCCCAGTACGCCCAGGGTCGTTGGGCCAATTCTTTCTTGTATTATCCGGCGCGTGTTCCTTTAAGTTATGACTACGTTTCCCCTCTCTATATTAGCTCCTAAAGACTCCATTTACCTTTGAGAATTCCTTCATGTTCTAATCACATGTCTTAATGTACATTCAAAACTAAAGTGAGTTTAAGAGAAAAGTTAAAGAAGTTGATTGAGGATCTTTTGTAACCAACAATGGTCTTAAACTAATTTTCTGAGAAAGCAAAGATGACTGTTGAGAAGAGTTTTATTCGTGATTGAGAAAGAATATAAGAGAACTAAGTAATCCCAAATTTAATACTATTAAATTTGAAAAAGAGAAACTTTAACTTCTAAAAAAAGTTTATGAGTTTGGGATATTTCAGAGCATTACCTCTTTTAAGAGGATTTTTGGAGTAATTACCTCAAAATAGAGGAAGAGTATTTCTACTTGAGCATGAGTATAGATATATAACTATTGGGAGTAGTATTGAGCACCGATATGGGGAAGAGATCAGACAACTCACATTCCTCATAAACCATATAGCCAACATGGGTAAAGCATCGTAAAGTTTAGACGACTCCTTATTACTTTCGAGCATAGCCTAGTGGACCCACTTAGTTTAGGTGTTCTATACCTCGGCAAGTTATAGGATAGTTTTGGAAGCATGGCGAGACGTTGTATCATCACATAGCTCATAGTGATGGTTGTCGGTTAGAGAATCTCCCAAATAAGAGTAAAGAGTAACTTATTATATTTTTACACACATCTTTGAGTTAGTAGTTTATATTTTTGAAGCTTTAAACATTTCATCTTTTGTTAGTGCTTTGTATTGAGTTGAGTTGAGGTAAGTATTTCTTCCAACCTAGTCAGTTTGATTATCTATTGCATTCAGTTCTCTTTGCATACTCGTACATTCAATGTACTAATGTCATTTGACCTTCATCTTATTATGATGCAGATACAGGTGTTTAGGATCATCAACAGGCGCTTCGTTGAGATCACCTTACAATCGTAACCAGTATTTGGTGGGGCCTCCTTGCTTTAAGGAGACTCCATTTTCATTTCAGTTTTAGTAGAAATTGAGGTGTCGTGGGTCTTGTCCTGACATTTATCTTGAACTATTAAAGGCTTCATAGATGGATAAAACTAAATGTTTTTCATTGTTTTCCAAAGATGTTGATTTAACTTATAAATTATGTTAAGTATTTTCAAGATAGTGTTCTGGAAATTTTACTAATTTCTAAATGTTCATCTATTTAAACTTCCGCATATCTTTAGAGTCATGTGAGTTATAGATAGCCAGGCTAGGGGTTCGCTCGGGGATCAGAAATAGTTCTCAAGTGTCGACCTCGTCCAGGATGTAGACTCGGGGTGTGACATAAGCAAGGAGATAACAAATCAATCTACTGAAAATAATGTAAACCAAATTCAAACCCCTTATGATATAGTACACTTACCATTGGATTATAGTAGTGGGAGAGATGTTAATAAACATTCAATTCCACAAGTACAAGTTCCCAAAAATTCATTACATCAAGGTATTGAGAGTAATACTGAGGAGATTGCATAAGAGGACGAAGTAGTTGATATCTCTGTACCCAGTGGTGAAGCCAGAAATTTTGCAAAGGGTGTCCAAGAATTGCATAGGTAAATAAAAATAATTTAACGCATGAATGTACTAAAATTTTGTAAATCAAACTATGTTACATTAATGATAATTTATTTTAATTAAAAAATATACAAAAAATTTTAAAATCTAACTACATAATAATTAGCTTTGACGTTCATGTTTATATAATAGGAAGTAAGCGAACAAAGAAAAAAAAGAGAACATTCAGTTAGAATGATATCACTTTTATGATTCAAGATTTCATGAATATCTGAGGACTAACAACGAGACATGAAAAATAAATAGTAGAATGGAACGAGTTTTCTTTTAGCAAGAAATTCTATACAGAGCCTTTTTACCTTTTAGTAGTTTTATTATTTTTTAAATAGTATTAACTTATTAACTTTAAATTAAATAATTGGTTTTAAATTTTATTAAAAATTTTAATGAAAAAGAAAAAAAATCAAAAGTCAAATTGATTAAAAATCAATTGACTACTAAACTTTTATTTTTCCTTAAATTTTTAAGTTGTAGGTCTCTAATTTAATAATATTTTAATATATAATGTTAAATTAATAAATTAGGTGTAATAAAAAGTGCAGCAACAGGGAATCAAACCCGCGTGCATGCTGGCCATTAAGCTTTCACTGGGCTACTGAAACCAATGCACCAAGACAATTTAATGTTTTAAGGATGTCTAAAATGTGTTATCTAACCATATAAAAGATCATTTTACTTATATATACGGTGTAATTTTCCGACGAAACGTGTCCGCTTGGACACCCTAAGCCTACTGTAGCTCTGCCCCTATCCGCACCGCAAAGTACTGAAAATAACATAGACACTCAAGATCTTACAAATGATGTGGTTCCTATCACAAGATCATAATAGTGCAACTCTCTCTAAAACTGCCCCTGCAACTGTGGTGATTCATCGTAGTGGGAGAGTGATAGGAAAACCACTTCGGTATACACTCTTGGGAGAGTCTTTTGACAGAATCCCTGAAGAGTGGGAATGTATGGGCCACGGGAGTGAGGGAGAGTCATTTGATTCTCAGGCTTCATTCTCTGAGCCTGAGGACGATCAGCTGTTACAGGTCCGGCAAGCGGAGTTACGATCTAAAGTTCACCATGATCCATCTGGGATTCCAGAGCTGACCAACCTGCTTCAGATTCAGTGCCAGCTCCAGCACAGACTGTGGTCCCAGCACCACCTGTCCAGGATCCTCCTCCCCGGTCACTCAACCGCTTAAAGGTCAAGGGATTGAGAACCATCTTGGAGGAAAAGAGATTGTCCACGAATGGTGTAGTGGACAGGCATCCAAATGTGTGGAACACCCTTAGGTTCCACAAATTCGAGATTTTCACCAGGCCTCGAGATTTGGACTCATTTAGGGCTTTATTTTGATAGTTTTAGTGTCCTCAAATGCCTAATTTATGCTATAAACTGATGTTAAAGCCTTGATTTTCAGGTATGTGGACTAAGGAGCAAAGCAAGGACACTAATAGGCAAAAAGGAACAAAACGAGCTGAAGAAGTGGAGTAAAGCAATCATGGTGATCACCAAAACCACTCGGTGAACCACCGAGTGGCTCTTCAGACCACCCAAAGTTCCAATGTGTCAGCCTTGAGGGAAGAAACCAAATCAGCGACAGAAATGGGCAGTCGGCAAATCGCCGATCGGTTTTGCGACAACAAATTGGATCGCCCAAAGTTACAGGACCTGAGATGCTGAAGGCCAATGCATAATGGCGATGGAGTAGGACACTCGGCGGATCGCCGATCGATTCGGCGAGGCGCGACTTAATCCGCTGAGTAGACTTTCAGGCTTAATTTTGGAAAACTATAAATTGGATTTTAAATGTAATTTTGAGGAGTTCCCTTCTAGTCCTCTCCCAGATATTACAATTCCCATTCTAGACTTAGAGTTTTCTCTGGATTTTTAAGTTCGAATTGTACAATTTTGGAAGATTTGGAAAGTGGGTCTTTAAATTGCATTCTTTGAAATCATTGAAAAGGCTTGGAGACTCTTACCCAGATCATGGCTAATGCATTTGGTAACCGTTTTTCTATTTTTATGATGTGTGGCTAAAACCCCAATTCTTAGGGTGTGATTATCTGATTATGGGTTGAATTAGCTTATGGGTATTGCTTATTACTAATTTAAAATGCTATATTGAAGTGGGTTTAATCATTAGCTGTGTTTTTATTTATGAATTGTAGTTGCAAATGCAGTTCTAACTTTGAGTTCTTATCTTGCTTGAGAAAGAGGTTTTTGAACCAAAGCTTGTGATGTATGGTTTGTAGGTATTGGGTTGATGCGGGTTCAGCTCGAAAGAGTGAATTCCAAACCAAATTCTACCCATCTTGCTCGAGAGAGAGGATGTATTAAGGTTGTGGGATGTTCTTAATTGTTAAGCTTGTTGATGTTCAAGAGAAATCACTTGAATCGAAGTAGTTGTTAAAGAGAAAGCTATTTCACTCATAGTCCAGCCTACCCACTGATATTTAGCTATTTATTAGTAGTTTAAATTACCCATATAGTGAAATGTACCTATAATCGATCACATCTCGAGAACTCCTCTCTATATTGTTATTTTCCGCTGTTTTCATTGTTGTTTCAGCTGTTCATTGCAAAATCAAACCCCCCATCTGACATTAGTTGTCACCCTTTTAGATTTAATTGTATGTTTTTGATAATTTTTATTTCTATAACCGTTTAGAACACATTTGTACTTCTTAATTAAATTTTAGATACGTACCACTCCCTGTGGGATCGACCCCAACTCTTCGTTGGGTTTTATACTGCTTAACGATCATTTGCACCTAGAATCGGATGAGGTGTATTTGAAACGTTAATCACCCACCCAAGTATTGAGAGAGTTCAATTTTCAATTTAGGATCATTGTAGAAGACCGTACGTAGAGCTGGATTTTGATTTGCTTCAAGATATTTGCACATGCTTCAAGAGGTAATTCTTCAGTTAATTTTCAGCATACTTTGTATGTGATATGTATTTGTGATTGTTATCTCTATTGTAAGATGTATGATTCAGGAATGCTTCAGCTATGTATACTATTTTCTAACAGTTTAGATTAGTAATACGTAAATATATAAAATTTAAAAAAATAAATTTAATTTGACTTGGTTTCTATTATATTATGGTCAAGTTTTCATCAATAACAAGATTGAAAAATAAAAGGCTAAGACTCATGCATAGACACATGATAACTATTAATTATATTTTATGTATTAAATTATTTTTCCTTATAATAATAATAATAATAATAATAATACTCAGATGAATATGATATGAATTTAGAAGTAATTATAATTTTTTGATTGTATATTTGTATGTAAAAGTATGAGTATACGTGATGTTGATGGATTCTTTCCGTCTACATTTTATCATTTTTTCTCAATCTTATTATTAATAGATATTTAATCATAATAATAATAAAATAAATCACACTTCATATGCTGAAATTTACAAAGACGCATACTAATAATACATTATTGTAAAATTAAAACAAAATAAGACAAGAAATATATAAGATGAGAACAATAGAAATATAGAGATAATAGAGATGACAACTTTTCTTATTATTCCAAGTCTTCAAGTCTTCATCAAATATTCAAGTGTAATGCGTCTATTTATAGTATTACATAGAGGCATACAAAAAGTTAGTCATAAACAAAACATTAATCATGAAAGTTACGGAGATACTAACCATGTAAGTTATGGAGGAATTAACCATGTAAGTTATGGAGGAATATCAAGGGAGAAGGTTATGGAGGAATATCAAGGGGGAAGGTTATGGAGGTGTGGGAGTTACTATACATTATGGTGTAATTACACCTTGAAGTTATGGACATCCACATAAATATATTTACAACACTCCCCCTTGGATGCCCGATAATATGCCTCATTAAAACCTTACTAGGAAAAATCCTGTGGAAAAATTCTAGTAAAGGAAAAAGAGTACATATATCTTGTAATACGCGTTGGTTAGTGCCTCATTAAAAACCTTGCTTGGAAAACCCATTGGGACAAACCATAAGCCAAGTAAAAAAGAGTGCAACGTGTATTTACTCCTCCTGATGAAAAAATCACTTAACATTTCAGAGATAACACATATCAATCTTGTATAAATTTTGTTGAAGACCGTGCTTGAAAAAGAACTTCGGCAAAATATGTTTATTTTGTTTCCTTCAATATATTCTTCTTTCATTTGTGTTACCCAAGCAGCATTGTCTTCATATAATATTGGAACCTTCTCCTCAAAAAAAACCCAAGCAGCATTGTCTTCATATAATATTGGAACCTTCTCCTCAAAAAAAATACACATCTCTTATGTGTTGAGCCACTTGCTTTATAAGTTGCTACTATCTTGATTAGACTTGAATATGTATTAATAATTGATTGTCTTGTAAATTTGCTAATATGGTAGTATCCTCATATGTAAATAGTTTTTTGAAGAAAGGACTTCATGTAATACCTTGCATTTATATAACCAATCAAACCTTGACAGTATTGGTGAGAAATATTTAATTTATACCAATTTGATACCAATCAAATATCTCCAAGTGAATTATATCTTCCTTGCTCATTATAAAAGTATTGTCACATGAATAATAATAGCAGGAAAAATAAGTGCATGAATTGCACGAACACATAGTATGTGCAAACCATTTTCACAAGGTTGAAATTGATCTTTCTTTATGCTAAGCGATCTCACAATCATTGGGGTACTATTCAATGAAATCACTTTAAAACCTTTAAAATTCTTCAAATATTTTCATAGAACGTTCACTGTCTAGATAGACATGACAACAATTTCATTATACGTATTGATGTTAGGACTTTTGCGAAAAAAAATTATGCCTCAACGCACAATCTGTACTTTAAATCTAACATTAATACTTTCACCATAATAATCCTTGTGTACCCCACTGACATTATACCTTAATCTATGGACTGTAAGTCCAAAACATCACTTTTCAAGTGAAATAAAATATACTTGAATTACGTATTTTATTCTTGTCACGCCCAGAGCCTACACCCTGGGCGGGACTGGCACTCGAGAATCATTGATGGCCCCAAGCGAACCCTTGGCCTGCCTTACTACTCAGCAAAAGACTTTACTCAACAAGATAATTCATGAAAATATTTAGAATGTTGTAAATGAAACATTCACTAGCCAATAAGGCAACTCAAGTCTTATAACAAAACAAAATAACTGAAATAAAATAAAACAAATGAACTAACAGTAACTAACTGTCTATGAAGCCTCTAACAACTGAGATGGACGTCGGGACAAGACCCACGACATCCAAATAAAATAGAATAATAAAGCAATAAAAAGGTAATCTTTCGGAAGCAAGGACGCTCACCAACTGACTCTGAGTGCTCAACTGGATCAACGAAGCGCTGGATGTTGATCCTGGTTACCTGTATCTACATCATAAAATGATGCAGGCCAAATGGCATCAGTACATTGAATGTACGAGCAGTCGAGGGGAAAACTAAACAGGACACAAGCTTGAACTGAATTCTGAAAGAAACACTTACCTCAGTTTTACTCAACTCATGGATACTCAACTCAATGCATAAATAAACAACAGTAAAGATGCAGTTTATATAAAGCATTTAAACAGTAGGTAGCAACTCAATGTATTGAAAATACAATAACAACTCAATGAATATATATAATAAAGTAATATAATTCAGTAGAGTTTCTCTAACCGACAACCATCAATATGAACTATGTGATGATACAGCATCTCGCCCACGCTACCAGAACTGTCCTATAACTTGTCGGGATATAGAACGTCTCACCTAAGTGGATCCACTAGTCTATGCTAAAAAGCATTAAGGAATCATCTAAAAAGTATGACCCTTTCTACCCATGATGGCTACATGGTTTATGGAGACTTGAGTTATTATGAACTCATCCCCATATCGGTGATCAATACTACTCCCAAATTTACTCAGCTCATATGTTTAAAAACATAACTCTTTCTCTGTGATTTGAGGTTATTACTCAAAAAATTATCTCTTGAAAGAGATGGAACTCAAAACTACTCATGAAAACTCCTTTGGAAATCGGAGTTTCCTCTCATCTTAAATGTGAAAACATTTACTCTTTGGAAATACATAGTCTCCTTAAAACATTTTAAAGAAAATGAACTCGTCTCTACTCTTTCTCTATCTCAATGCTTAAGTCTTAAAACAAGTTTAAAAGATTTGTAAAAGACTTCTTAAAATGACTCGAAGAACTCTCAAGACTTGACTCTTAACTCTACCTTGAATTTGAATTATGAATTCAAGGTTATGATTTGTGATACGAAAGATCTCGAGATGTTTAGGAGTGTTTATAGATAGTTAATCATGAGAAACGGTCAAGAAAACACTGTCTGGGAGCAAGTCCGCGACGCGGAGATGCATTTAAATATTTGGTCGCGAAATAAATTTTGAGGCAGAGGGGTCCGCTACCTCTCCGCGACGCGGAGAGAAAAGTTCCACTTCTGAGGAACAGGTCTGCGACGCGGACCTGGTACCCAATTTATGCCCGACTTTTTCCTTCTTCGTTTTCTAACCTCAATACACCTAAATTCGATTCTTTTTCTCAATTTCACTTTAGATTCACATACCCATTTCATGTAGACAAGAATATACTCATAAAAGACTCTAAAATAGACATGATTTCGTCAAGAACTCAACAATCCCATCCAAACTCAAGAACGAAAGCCAATTTCAAGAACACAATTCAAGATCATCAACTTTCAACTTTCTAGAATGAATTTTGTGGAAATAAACATGATTGGCGCGTGGGTAAATGAACCCAACGCTATGAAAGTCTCACATACCTATTTAAGGATCAACCCTTGGTGAAATCCACAACGAAATCTTATGATCTTGACTAAATCTTGACCTTTTCTCCTCTTTTCTCCTCTTTCTCTTCTCTCAAAGCCCTAGCGTGATTTTGGAATGCGTAAACTGGACTAATTCAGTTGAGACCCCAAATAAATTTCTAAAAACGAAATAAATTAATTGCATAATGAAAAGACCAAAATACCCCTCTAAAATCTGGTTGACTTTCCTTATCCAGATAGCCCGACTTCAAACGGACATATCTCCCTCATACAAACTTGAAAATTAGCATACTCGGTGGCGTTGGAAAGATAATTCAAAGTCCTTTCATTTGATATCATGTAGCCCACCTAACTCATCATGTACCAAGAGTTATCGTCATTTGAAGTTGACCAAAAACTGATACTTAACATACTTGCAAAATTTAAGATTTTTATTCATTCCAAAAAATGGTTCTTTCTAATTCTAGCTATTTCAAATAGCGGGGTGTTACAATATCTCCCCCTTGGAAACATTCGTCCTCGAATGAGATTATTCTTAGTAGGCTAAGGGTGTAACATCTAACATCCAGCTCAAACACCCAACAAGCAAAAAGTAAACACAACAAGTCAACTTAAAGTAAATGCCAAGAAAAGGATTAGTACCTTAATTTGGAACCTCTCCGGATTCGAAGAAATGTGGGTACCTCTTCTTCATATCCTCCTCAGCTTCCCAAGTAGCTTCATCAACCAATAGATTCCTCCACAGAACTTTGACTGATGCTACTTCCTTGGTCCTCAACTTGCGAACTTGGCAATCTAAAATCTGAACAGGAATCTCCTCATAAGATAAGTTATCCTTAATACCAATATCTTCAGTAGGTATGATAAGTGAAGGATCGACCATATACTTTTTCAACACCGAAACATGAAATACCAGATGAACCGTTGTTAACTCTTGCGGTAGCTCTAACTCATAAGCTATGTTACCGATCCTCTTGGATATTCTGTAGGGACCAATATACCAGGGACTCAGCTTCCCCTTCTTACCAAATCTCATAACACCCTTCATAGGTGAAATCTTCAAGTAGACGCAATCATCCACTTAGAACTCTAAATCTCTTATCCTAACATCGGTATAGGATTTCTGACGACTCTGCGCTGTTTTCAATCTCTCTTGAATAACATTTCCCTTTTTCATAGCTTGATACACTAAGTCTGGTCCTATCAACCCAGTTTCACCAACTTCAAACCATCCAATAGGATATCTGCATCGCCTCCCATAAAGAGCCTCATAAGGAGCCATTTGGATGCTAGAGTGGTAACTATTGTTATAAGCAAACTCAATGAGAGGTAGGTGATCATCCCAGTTACCCTTGAAATAAATCACACAAGCCCTCAACATATCTTCTAATGTCTGAATAGTGCACTCTGCTTGACCATCAGTCTGAGGATGAAAAGCAGTACTCAAGTTCACCTTTGAACCCAAAACTTTCTGGAATGACTTCAAAAATTATGCAGTAAATTGTGCACCTCTATTTGAAATAATCGACACTGAAACTCCATGAAGTCTAACTACCTCTTGAAGATATATCTTGGTATAATCCTCTGTTGAATGGGTAGTCTTTACCGGTAAAAAGTGGGCTGATTTAGTCATTCAATCTACAATCACCCAAATGGAATCATGCTACCTGTGGGACCGCAGCAAACCAGTAATAAAGTCCATATTGATCATCTCCCACTTCCATCTCAGAATCTCTATATTCTGAGCCATACCATCGGGCCTCTGGTGCTCTACCTTCACTTGTCGACAATTCGGACACTTAGAAATAAACTTTGCAATGCCCTTCTTCATACTACTCCACCAATAAACCTCTCTCAAATCACGATACATCTTTGTGGAACCCGGATGGATAGAATATCTAGAGCTATGAGCTTCCTCCATGATCCTCTCTGATGCCAAGTTTGTCACACCCCGAGCCTACACCCGGGGTGAGACTGGCACTCGAGAATCATTGCTGGCCCCAAGTGAACCCTTGGCCTGGCTTACTACTCAGCGGAAGACTTTACTCAACAAGATAATTCATGAAAATACTTAGAATGTTGTAAAGGAAACATTCACTAGCCAATAAGGCAACTCAAGTCTTATAACAAAACAAAACAACTGAAATGAAATAAGACAAATGAACTAACAATAACTAACTGTCTATGAAGTCTCTAACAATTGAGATGGACGTCGGGACAAGACCCACGACATTCAAATAAAATAGAATAATAAATCAATAAAAAGGGAATCAACCTGAAGCAAGGAGGCTCACAAACTGACTCTGAGTGCTCAACTGGATAAACGAAGTGTTGGATGTTGATCCTGGTTACCCGTATCTACATCATAAAATGATGCAGGCCAAATGGCATCAGTACATTGAATGTACGAGCATGCGAGGGGAAAACTAAAAAGGACACAAGCTTGAACTGAATTCTAAAAGAAACACTTACCTCAGCTTTACTCAACTCATGGATACTCAACTCAATGCATAAATAAACAACAGTAAAGATGCAGTTTATATAAAGCATTTAAACAATAGGTAGCAACTCAATGTATTGAAAATACAATAACTCAATGTATATATATAATAAAGTAATATACTTTTGTGGGAGTTTCTCTAATTGACAATGTATCACTATGAGCTATGTGATGATACATCATCTCGCCCACGCTACCAGAACTGTCCTATAACTTACCGGGATATAGAACGCCTCAACTAAGTGGATCCACTAGTCTATGCTAAAAAGCATTAAATAATCGTCTAAAAAGTATGACCTTTTCTACCCACGATGGCTACATGGTTTATGGAGACTTGAGTTATTATGAACTCGTCCCCATATCGGTGCTTAATACTACTCCAAAAATTACTCAGCTCATATGTTTAAAAACATAACTCTTTCTCTGTGATTTGAGGTTATTACTCAAAAAATTATCTCTTAAAAGAGACGGAACTCAAAACTACTCATGAAAACTCTTTTTGAAATCAGTGTTTCCTCTCATCTTAAATGTGAAAACATTTATTCTTTGGAAATACATAGTACCCTTATAACATTTTAAAGAAAATGAACTCGGCTCTACTCTTTCTCAATCTCAATGCTTAAGTCTTAAAACAAGTTTAAAAGATTTGTAAAAGAATTCTTAAAATGACTCGAAGAACTCTCAAGACTTGACTCTTAACTCTACCTTGAATTTGAATTATGAATTCAAGGTTATGATTTGTGATAGGAAAGATCTCATGATGTTTAGGAGTGTTTCTAGATAGTTAATCATGAAAAACGATCAAGAAAACTCTGTCTAGGAGCAAGTCTGGGACGCGGAGATGCATTTTAATATTTGGTCGCGAAATAAATTTTGAGGCAGAGGTGTCCGCGACCTCTCCACGATGCGGAGAGAAAAGTTCCACTTCTGAAGACCAGGTCCGCGATGCGGACCTTGTACCTAGTTTCTGCCCGACTTTTTCCTTCTTCGTTTTCTAACCTCAATTCACCTAAATTCGATTCTTTTTCTCAATTTCTATTTAGGTTTAGATACCCAATACATGTACACAAGAATCTATTCATAAACGACTCTAAAATCGACACGATTTCATCAAAAACTCAACAATCCCATCCAAACTCAAGAACGAAAGCCAATTTCAAGAACACAATTCAAGATCATCAACTTTCAACTTTCTAGAAAGAATTCGCTGAAATAAACATGATTGGCGCGTGGGTTAACGAACCCAACGCTATGAAAGTCTCACATACCTCCTTAGGGATCAACCCTTGGCAAAATCCACAACGAAATCTTATGATCTTGACGAAATCTTGACATTTTCTCCTCTTTCTCTTCTCTCAAAGCCCTAGCGTGATTTTGAACTGCGTAAACTGGACTAACTCAGTTTAGACCCCAAATAAATTTCTAAAAATGAACTAAATTAATTGGATAATGAAAAGACAAAAATACCCATCTAAAATCCGATTGACTTTCCTTATCCAGACAGCCCGACTTCAAACGGGCATATCTTCCTCATACGAACTCAAAAATTAGCAAACTCGGTGGCGTTGGAAAGATAATTCAAAGACCTTTCATTTGATATCTTGTAGCCCACCTAACTCATCATGTACCAGGAGTTATGTTCATTTAAAGTTGACCCAAAACTCATACTTAACATACTTGCCAAATTTCAGATTTTTATTCATTCCAAAAAATGGTTCTTTCTAATTCTAGCTCTTTCAAATAGCGGGGTGTTACAATTGTTCAATTATATATCTTTTCATATTATTTGACAGATTTAAGCTCAAGATCCTCATTACCATTTGTAATGTTGAGTGCCACATTATGTCAAAGATACCGTCGACGATCATTTTGACTCGATTCCAATACGACATAATTTATTGAGATCCCTTCATTTTTCATTATTTTATGTACATGAACCTTTACCAAGGTTTTATGAAGTGTTATGTCGTAGTGCTCTTTCAAAACACTTACCTCATTATCATGACCATTTTGACAATTTGCTCCTTTCCGTTCTCAAGGAGTTTTACGTTTGGAATCGATTGGTCTATCACGTTTTTGGTGAACCATAAACTCTGTCCTTTAAGGATAATTTATTGGAGCATTTGTAGCTTAATTAAAATATTGGGTCAGCATATACATCTGGCAAATTATTTGCAATATTTTGCAAATGAATTATCTCTTGAGCTACAAGGTCACAGATTTTTTAACGAGGATCTAGATAATTCACCCCACACATAATTTTCAGCTCCTGAATATATCTCTCCCTAATGTTAGAAAATCTAACGTTTACCCCCAATCTCATTTGGGGATCCATCTTTGTGCATGGTGGAGCAATAAAATTATATGTGCACACATCAAACTTTTAGATGGAAATTATTTGGATCTTGACCTTGAACCAATTGTGATGGGAGAACCTTGTTGGCTTAATGCATACATGTTAAATAAAATCATATCATACCAAATTTTATTTGAGAGATTTGTTCTCATAATCAATGATCTAACTATAATTGAAGGCATACAATTTCTGCTAAACCAACCATAATTATCAACATAATTTTATAGTTTGGAAATGTGCTCTTAATTTAACAATTTGAGCAAATAACCTTACAAAAAATAATTGGTATGTTGATACAAATGCACATGTGACCATTGTATAGATGCATATATTAAATCATAATAGTAAGTGGTCCACATGGCAGGTGAACGGGACTATATTCACCTTTTTATATGTTCCAAATAATTTCAGGAGATACAATCTCAGTCTTAGCTGGAACAATGATTATTTTATCATGAGAACAAGCAACACAAGAGAATTCTTGAAGAATCTTTTATTTCTTCAAACATATAACCGCATGAATTCTCAATTTCTTTTGCATCGCATTTGAACTGGAATGGTCAACCGGTTATGCCAACTGATTATTTTTTCTAGTAAACTTCTAGTTTACTTTTGCATGTGATTCCTTCATCATGCCCATATTTATATACAACAAACAAGAGAAATGTGGGTTACCTTTTATGTAAATATTCATAACCCGCTTTGATTGTAGTAATCTGAAGATATTTAATCTTTCAATAATTTACAGTCTCAATATAATAAAAAAAAAATTAATTCCTCCGAAACTTAAAAAGTTTCTTTTGAGACTTACTACAGCTCAATATTATGAACAATTTCATTCCTCCGGATAGTAAAATATCAGTCCTTCCGAAACTATCAATTAATTTTGTGTACTACCATAAATTTCACGACACCATTCTTATGGTGACCATCTCCTTGAAGAAAAAAAATATTATTATTGTCATGGCTAAAATTATTACATGCAAGACTTATTTCTTGACAACCAATGATAAATTTGTGTTGCCACACAACAATATTTATTTTTTGGTCATGGCCACAACCTTTATAGGAAAGAATTATTTCTTTCTTTTGTCCTTCAATAGTTCATAATAAAACATACCAAAATATTTGTGTAGTGCTCAAAGAATATGACCAAATGACCATTTATGTCAAATTTTTTTTTTTCAATCTCTCAAACCTCCCGTAGAGGTGAGATGTGACAATTATACAACCATACATGAACATGTTCTTATCCATATGAACACAAGTCACATTTTCTTCAAGAAATGGATCATAACCATTTGTACATGTTTCATAAGTTTTTATTAGAAACTCATTTTCATGCTTTGGCATTATCAAATTTATGTGACCCACTTCAACATCACTTTAAAATATCAAATGTACTAAATGTACTACCACTTTGTATGCCTTTATTTTGATAGAGGAGTTACAAAAAAATTCAAATTGGATTGCACCAACAATAATGTGCCCAATAACTTGTCATACCACTTTGATGGATAAAAATTACCTTCACATTTGAAGGATCATCTTAAGAAACAATGTTTCCGATAACCTTTCATACCACTTGGATGGAAAAATATTACTTTCACATTTGAAGGACCATCTTTAGAACCCACAATGTTCTTCCTTTTAATCACCACAATGATGACCATTAACATTTTACCACACCCATATTCATACATTCAACCACTTGTCATTTTTCAGATATATATGCACTGCTACCACATTCACATAAGAGAATTGAGCAAATTAATTGGGCGGACTTCATGACTTTTAGTCAAATGTATACTACTTTGTGTTAGTCATTATCGTATCATCACTATAGTGCATTAGGACTTAAACTCAATATCTTACCCATAACAAGACATTTTAGGCCATAATTTGATGGACTCAGATCCAATATTATCATCATGGTGCATCGGGACTTGAACCTGATGTCTTACCCTCTTGGTGTGATGAGACTTGAGTCCACCGATTTATCCTTAATTAATGGTGTAATAAGCCAAAATTCACCGAAACTCACCATCAAATCTTTAAAATTATTGCCACTTTGTGATATTATGCAGTAGTGAATTAAAATTCAACAAGACATAAAATAAATTAGAGAACAACTTTGGTATTCTGTGTTAGAGAAACAAAACTTAGCTAATTTAATATAAATAAAATAGGTAGTCACAATAAAACTGTAAATTTAGACCTTTATCCATTTAAAAAAAAACTCCGTGGACAGAGATAAGTCAACCAACATATCCAACTTGTTAGCACTAAATGTCATATTAGATGAAGAGCATCGGCTAAGCCACTATTTAGTCTTAATTATAACCTTCAAAGAAATTTTTATATGAAACAAACATAGCATCGAATAAAAAAAAATTAACAGTGAATTGACAATGTTTACTTACCAATTCATATAATCATGTCTATAAACAGTTAACAATAACATAAAGAAAACAAGATATACATTATACCTTGTTGCCTCGCCTAAGTCTCGTGCTACTAACGTATTGTAAAAAAAAATTAACAGTGGATTGTTCATGTACTTGGTGTCTGTGTCTATCGAGATACGTACATCCTCAAAACGAATAAACCAGAAAAATCGAACTAAACCGACAATAACCAAACCGCCGGTTATTTTTTTCGTTTGGTTTGGTTTGGTTTAGTTTTAGAAATTTAAAAAACCGACTAGATTGGTTTGGATTTGGTTTTAATCAATAACTTATCCAAACCGAACCACGAACACCCCTAATTGCCACTTATTTCATTTTGTTTTGTGGTTTTGAGATATTTATTTTTGATTCACTCGTTTATCTTTTGAAAAAAATACAATAATTGTTTATATAATTTAATTAATATAATTATGTATTAAATTTCATTATATACATATCAAAAGTGAAGATTTTGTTAAAGAAAATATTTATATTTTCCATTTCATTAATTTATTTTGAAATTTTATATTATCATTGAAAGTTTTAACTCAATGGTCGGTTATTTTTAAAACCATCTCAATCATATTAATTTCTCTTCGGTATTGGCACGATACGGTTAATTTTCATTTTTTTCTTTTAAAATATCACCTCAAAATATACTACTAAAATATTTCTTTCGCAAATATATTCATGAAGAAACACGTTAATTCTTCATCAAGAAGACGAGAATGTAAAACCTTGTTGCCGTATTGTTTGATCTTAAACATTTAATAAGAGTGTTTGCATAGGTTTTGTTGTATTGTTTGATAGAGTATCTATTACAATACCTTTTAATTTTAAACTTAATTAAGTAAAAGTTAATTAAAGAGCAAAAATCTAAAGTTGTCTAGTCACTAGAGGCCTATCATGACTTAGGTTATATTTGTATTTAAAAATTATTATTAAATAAATTTATATATTAAATTTAACATATTGTTAATATATAAAATATATTTACATAAGGTTATTCGGTTCGGTTCAGAATTTTTTTGATCTTTTTCATAAATTAAAAAAATTATCCTAATTATTTGGGATGTTTATACACTTAATTAAAAGTTCACAATTTTATTTAAAAAATAACATAAATCAATCAGATTTGGTCAATTTTTCATAGTCTTTTGACACGGGAAAACAATGGGGGCCTTTAGAGGAATTTGGTGGAAGATTGAGGATGAGAGTAAAAAAATGTGGAAAAGGCACCTCGTTTCCCCCTTTCAACATGAGACGAGAAGGAGAAATAAGTAGATAGATTCACAGAGCAACTACTTACTGGAGAAGAAGAACGAAGAAGAATCTGTAGCAGCAATACATCCAGCTTCCACAGCAGCAATACATTGCGTTGAGATCTTCATTATTTTCATCGGTAAACCTTTTCTTTTTTCGTTGGTCTGCTCGGAAGAAGTTATTATGCTAAACCTGATTCAATAGTAGATAGATGTTTAACGTGGACATAATCTCTGATTGTGTTTGTATGTGTAGGTTAGTCCTATTGCGTGTTTTTTTACTAGGTTAGGTGCCTATATAAATGTCTGATTTAGAGAATCCAGCTATTTGTGTGAGTTGAGTGGAACCTTAGGGCAAATTCTACGAGCAAGAGAAGATTGTTTAGGTGTTTACATCAACTGACTCAGTTGTGATGGTTAAGTAAATCAGCCTTCCTATGCTGATACATCTTTCAACACTTCATCTCCTATGACTCCAACATCTTCGTCAAATTTTGTTGTGGTGAACTTTTATTGGACTAGCCGCTAGCTTAGTTCCAAATATGGAATCAACTCAACTTTATACTTCCTTTGATATACGATCCCTTTACTGGATCTCAACACCCCTATCTCCAACAAGATTTTGATGCAAACCACACTGTTTCATATGATCAATAGATCATCAACATATATCAAGATAGCTACAAAGTCTCCCTTTTCTCTTTGTAAACAATGAATAGTTATATAAACTCTGGGAGTATCCAGCATCAAGCACGTATCATTAAGTTTGATATTCCATTGACTTGATGCTTGTTTCAAACCATACAATGATTTCCCTAACTTGCACACTTTGGTCTCCCTTGTCTTGTCTCATGAATCCCTAAGGTAATTCCATGTACACTTCATACAAGTCTGCTTGTAGGAAAGCATTGTACACATCCATTTGGTGCATGCCCACCCTTTGGATGCTGTAAGGCAATGCTAAATCTCATAGTTACCATTCGGGCACCTGGTGAGAATGTCTCATCACAGTCCAATCTTTCCTTTTAGTTGTATTCTTTTGCAACAAATCTAGCTTTAAACCTTTTAACTTCTCCATTAGCCTTGAACTTCATTTTGTACATCCATTTTCAACCAATTGCATTTTATCCTTTGGGTAGATCCACAACATCCCATGTCTTTTTATCTTCCGAAGTTTTGATCTCCAACTCCACTGCTTCAATCCACCTCTTATCTTTTGAAGCTGCTGTACGTTCTGTGAGTGTGAGCATGTTGAGATTTTCCAGGAAATGCTTGTATTTTATGGAAAGTCTGTTGTATGGCAGTTAATCAGATAATGGATACAGTGTTACTCCATGATTCCTCCTAGTGGTAACATAATCCTGCAACCATTAGTGTTCCTTAGCTCTTCTGTCAGATTTTTTCAATTGCTAGGACTGAGTGTCATGTCCAATAGGCTCAGGCATTGGTTCAACTGGTTCTGCAAGTTTAGGTTTCATTGGTTCAACAACTTCAGGTTCAGAGGAAAGTGGTGCTCCTTCTGTTGTTATATTTGCCAACTCATCAACAGTGGAAACAGATCTAGGAACAGGGGCTACAACATCTTCTGGATCTTCTAGTAATGGTTCAACAACATCTTCTAGTAATGGTTCAGGATAATCTAACATTCTCCCCCTATAATGAACCATATGAGGCTGGATCACTTGTGTATGAGAAGAAGCTTGAGCAAAGGGAAATCGATGCTCCTTAAAGATGACATCTCTTCTGTAAAAAGAAATGATTAGTGGATATATCAAGCAACTTATAACCTATGTTGCTTGGACTCTTCAAAAAATGTCAAGGGGTGTGTGTCGGATTCGCCAAAAGTAGTGTATTATTGGAGAATCCGACACGGGTGCGGCATCGAAAGTGAAGAGTCCACGCAACTTAGCTTATAAGCCTTTGTGAGTTTCTGAATATCCCATAAAAACTACTGGTGTTTCTATCCTGGAAACTTGTTCTCTCTCACCATCATGGTGGCATTACACAAGCATCCAAAACTCTTGCGTGAGCAACTACAGGTGGTCTTCTGTACAACATTTCATAGGGTGTCTTGCTATTTAAAATGATAGCAATTAGCCTATTGATTATATAAACAACAGTGGTAATACACTCTTTTAGAACTTAGTTGCCATATGTGCTTGAAACTTCAGAGCTTTGTTTGTATCTATGCTTTCTCTCTACCACTCTATTTTTGCTGGGGAGATAACCGCAACTACTTTGATGTATGATTCAATAAGCATCAAACAGATGAGTGCATTACTTATTAAGGACCCCCACTCCCATTGTCTGGTCTAATAATCTTCACTGCTGTATCAAACTGTGTTCTCAACATAGAATGATAAAAATAAACTTCTGTAAGATTACAATAACATCACCTTTGTAACTGCAGCAAATGTATCCATGTATTTCTAGAACTGTCATCAACAAGTGTCAGAAACAATGCTTCCTATTATGAGTAGGAAATTGATATGGCTCCCAAACATCCATGTGCAAAAGATGTAATGGTTTATCACTTCTAGTAGTGATCCTTGAAAATATTAGTGTACTCTGCTTAGGTAGAGGACAAATAGTTCAATCATTACTCACAGCCAAATCAACAGTTTTATGCTGAAAAAACTTTACATTTTTCATGGTACTAATAGAGGCATGGAATAATCTTCTATGCCCAAGACTGACTTCCTCCGTAGCTTCCTGGACTGCTGTAGTCGACACATGCTTTAATATTCATTTTGTATGTGCACCTTCCATATTTACTTGATGGCTTGATGCATAGTGTCATCCTCGTTCTGCATGTTCAGAACCTGTCTACACTAATCCTCAGTAGTGTTCTCTTGCAGAACTATCACTGTTGCTTTTTAATTCATGTATTCGTGCCAACTTTTCATTTTCAAAGGTACCAGCCACATTATGAGTTGCATATTGCCTTTTTGACTTGAAGTCTTCTTATCATCCCACAAGTTTATAGCAGTTTTCTTTCAGGTGACCTGGTTCGTTACAGTAATCACAGTCGTGTATGATTTCTTGCCATTATAAGTTGTCCTGTACCTGTTTCCACAGCAACAGTATCTCCTTTACTTCCTAATGCTGGGAAAGGACTGGATTTCTGACAATCATCCTCAATTATCATTGCATATGTTTGATTATGTGTCGGTTCAGTAGTTTTCATAAGAATCTGACTCCTCGCTTGGTTGTAGGAGTTATTCAACCCACTGAGGAACTGAAGTAACCTCTGTCTGTGCAGATGCACCATATAATCCTTCGAGTTTGCATATCTACAGCCTGGTGATGGCACTAATGCATCATGTTTTGCTCAAAGTTCCTTAAAGTTGGTAAAATATGTCGCGACAGAATCAGTACACTGTAAAATCGTTGCAATTTCCCTATATAACTGAGAAATATGCACTCGATTAATCTTATCAATCATCTCCTTAATATCTTCCCACACTAGATTAGCATTTGATGCATAAACGATTCCTACTAAGAAGGTACTTCGACACCGTACTGATGATCTAGGAGAGTTCAATTGCATTGCATGTCTCTCGGTCCTCATGAAATTCTATTCTGAAAGAGCTTTTCTTGCGAGTATTGGTTACAAACCCCAATTTTCTCTTAGCTTGAAGAGTAATTCGCATCGATTGTTGCCACATCCATAGTTTCTTAACCTGTGAGCTGTGTCGGAATTAAAATCAAATCAGGAGTATCAGAAGGATGCAGAAACACTGGGTGTGTGTGGTCAAGCTTGTCATTCGCCATTGATAAATAAAACCAAACTTTTCACAGCTACACAGCTAGCGCATGACCAGTTTCTTCTACTCTGCTACCATGTGACTTGAGCTCGAGCTCAAGTTCTGACTATGGAACCTTAGGTCAAACCCAAATGTGTGAGAGAAGACAAGCGAGAGAGAAGAAGATATTTTGGAAAAGTAAATTGTGATTATATCATCAAATGAAGTGATTACATTCTCTATATATACACAGCTCCTAAGCATGACTTAATTAACTAATTCCTTTAAGTAATTCTAACTAGCTCTAGCAATCAATGACAGCTGGCTAACCAGAGTTCTCACCTCTTAACTACACCTAACTATGGTTTATGTACAGTTAACTATTTTAACAGGGTTGAGGCCCAAGTAGTTGTTGTTGGTTTCACATGGGGTTTCCACGATATAGGCACTTAGTGAAGAGAGATTGATCAAAATGCCTAGAGAGGTAGCAAAGTGCCTGTTTGTCCTTTTTTTTTTAGAAAGGTAACATTTGCATATCAATCATCAGCTTAAAGCTGGTATCCAAAAATTTACATCATATCCTCCCTCCACACTTGTTTGTCTGGCATAATCAAAAGATAAAGAAAAGAAAAGAAGAAAAAAGAAAACTATCCCTAGATCCTCCTTCATCTTTATAAGGACCCTAGAATGTCTACAATAGCCACAGGGTCATCTATATACTCTGAACTACACCAATAGCAAAAAGTGATAATGCAGTTCATTTTAATCTTGTGCAGAGCGCTGCTCTTGTTATCAAAACTCCTAGAATTCCTCTCTTTCCATATGGTCCACCAAATAACAGCTGGGACAATTTTCCATCTACTCTTGTCTGTGCTGCCACTGCCCTCCGTATTCCAGCTTTCTAGAGCCTATCCTGTTTGTCCTTTTGAGTATCTTTTTTTTTTTTGAAATGGGTAACTTGTTGAGTGTCTTTTTCTCTTAGAAGGAAAGTTTGATCTTTTGAGTGTCTTAAAATGCAGTTTGAGTTATCTTGGCTAGAATATTTGTTCGCTGATTTAATAGTGTTTCCAAATGCATACCTAAAGAGATGATATTGCTGAAAGCCTTATTGTCCTGCTATGTGTGGTTTTCAATTTTTAAATGACAACTCCTTTCACAATCTCTTCAATTGAGGCAGGGATTTGATTTTAAGGCTGTGATTGGTCCAAAGGGCGGGTCACAGGCAGATTTCTCAGTTATCAAAAAAAGGCAGGGATTTGATTTATATCCTTGAACTTGGATGACTGGAGCTACTTGTTTGTAGGGATCTAGAGATGCCTTGACTGATACGTAATGTGCTCTTTCAAACAGTGTAGTAGAGTTTTGCTTTGCCTACTGCTAAAGCCAGAGGAGATGCACTTTCATTCTTACTCTCTAAATGAAATCGACGCCATTTGCTCCTAAGTTGAACAAATAGTGTAATACGATTCCTTAGAGATTGATCCAAAATTTGTACCTGTCCACCAACATGTTTTGACCACTGCTAACATGACTTGAATGAAATACAGAAGCTAGAACTTCAAAACAACGTCCAATTCCAAAGCTGTTGAAATTTCTTCTGAATTACAGGCCCAAAGTCAGGCCTATATTTCTTTGTTCTCTACAAAACATCGTAACTAAAGAAAATCATAGCTTCATGTTACAAAGTTATCAAATGGTGTTTGTTCTCCATTTGAAGAAGGTGGGATATTATTATGTATTCTGCTTTCTTCTTTCCCTTGTTATTGATTTTTTATAGTGGACTCTTTCCTTAAAATGATAGCATATTTATTATTAATTCTTGGTACATGTAGCTGCAACCAGATAGTCAGACTTTGATTTGTGGCAAACATAATATTCGGATGAATTTTTGGATTCCAACATGTTGTACACATTTAATCCTCTTTCCCTGGATAATGAAGAGAAAAAGAAAAGAATTGCCCAAAGAAGATGGTAGTTCTTCCTTTTTTGAGTAAAGGTAACTGTGTATTCACAAAGTACTCATCATCAAGGATAATGAGGGAAGTCACTTACACCCAGAGGGCACCATTCCAGCTAAAAATAAAACTAGACTAAGTGGCTGTACAATTTCCCTATGAAATCAACAAAAAGTTCTATATCCCCCACTCTATCCTGTTTACACCAAAAATAAAGAAGACAGAGACTATTCATCTTGATCTTCTGCATGTTGTTGAATTTGTCTTCAAAACCTCTTGCATTTCTTTCCTTCAATAAGGTCCACCAGATTCATGCAAGTATCATTTCCCACCAGTCCTCCTTTGATTCTCTTCTTCCAATCCCTTTCCAACTGTTAAGCATTCGTCTGGTAGTTTTTGGAATTACCCGATGCACTCTAAGCAAACAGAAGAACATGTTCCACAGGTTTGCGGTTGTTATGCAGTGAAGAAACAAATGACTATTTACTTCTGCATCCAATGTACACATAAAACACCTTGAGAAAATTTGGCTACCTCTTTTCTGTAGTACTTCATGAGTTAGGAAAGCTTTCCTACACACTAACCATACAAAACAAGAGATTTTTTTGGGGAATTTTGGTTTTCCACATAAGCTTCCAAGGCCATGTTGTGGACTGTGTATGGGTAGCATTTCTGTTCCAGTAGCATGATTTCACAGTGAACATGCCTTGTTGTGAAGCTTCCATATTGTTATGTCAGCTACATCAGATAGTTCCGGGAAGTTGTTTAGTGTCAACAGAAGACTTGCAACTCTATCAATTTCCCATTCATATAATGCTCTTCCGAATATTAAATTCCTGCCTTGTGGGCTCCATACCTGGGCTATTGTGGCTCTATTCTGTTGACTAAGGATGAACAAATCAGGATATAAAGTTTTTAAACACTCCTCTCCTATCCAGAGCTCCCCCCCAAAAATCTGTCTTCAAACCATTACCCACCTTTAGTGTTGTGTTGCTATGAAACTGAGGTAAAAGTCTATTGATGGTTTTCCAGACACTACAACCATAATTTCCCAGAACTTCTTCGATATTCCAGTGGTTTTGGAGGCCATATTTCTCCGTGATGACACTTCTCCATAAAGGTGAATCCTCACAACAGAACCTCCATAGCCACTTTTGAAATAGGCATGAATTTTGCAGGCTTACTTTCTTGATTCCTAAACCCCCTTGCTTCTTATTGAGAGTTACAACATCCCATTTCACTAGATTATTGCGTTTGTTTTCCTTTTTGCCATTCCATAGAAAAGTTGTTCTAAGCTGATTGATTTTCTTCACGACACTTTTGGGGATGGGAAATAAACTCATCATGTAGGAGTGAATGGAATCCAACACTGACTTACAAGTGTTAGTCTGCCTCCTAAAGACAAATATTGGCTTTTCCATCTTGCCAATCTTTTGTCACACCTCTCCAGAATTTCACTCCAGACCTCTCGTTCTTTGTTCTTAGCGCCCCGAGGAAGACCAAGCTCTTTTACCAATTAACATGTAGACCAGATATGCCTTCAAATTGGTGAGAATTGCCCTGATGTGTCGGATTTGAGAAATGTCAGCTTCACAAAAGATGAGGCAGTCATCTACATAAAGCAAGTGGGTAGTCCCATTACATTATCTCTAATGCCTTGAGTCTGAGCCTGGAAACCCCTCAGCCAACCATTTGTCTTTGACCTCCTGATCATGTGGTTTAGCCCCTCCACGGTTAAGATAAGCAAAAAAGGTGAGAAGGGGTCCCTTTGCCTCAATCCTCTTTGGGACTGGAAAAATCCTTCAGTGTTGCCATTAATGATTAGAGAAAACTTCACAAAAATGATCAAATGACCCCCTAACCTATAGTCGAATTCTCAACTACACACTTGTATTTTACGGGGGTCCTATTACCCCCTTAAACTATTTTAAAGCGGAATATAAACAACCCTAAAACTACACAGCCACATTTTTTCCATGTAGTGTACACCACGCGTTGCCAGTTGTCAAATATCACATATATAAAAAAAAAAAAATTAAAAAAAACGCAATTTAATTTCTTCTTCTTCTTCATCTTCTCCGCTTTTCACTTCTCCTAAGTCATGCTTCAATTTCTTTCACTATAACTCCCCAAAACCTTTTATCTCTCTCCACCCCATTCCTCTCTAATCACTCCCCACCCCCACCCCCACTCCCACCTTCTATAACCCACAAATTAAGTATCAATATTCATCAGCAACACCACAACAGCTACTTTACTATTTAAACCTCCATTTTCACCTCTCCCACTCAAATTCCACAATTGTAATACCAATTTCAAGCTTGAAGTTCTCGCTAATCGTCTTAGAATTGAGGATGAATACGCCCTTTTATTTCTTTTTTAAATAGTGGTGGATTTACGCTTTCTACACTTGAAGAAATCACTGAATTATCGGGATTGAGTAGAATCAATTGATTGTTGCTGCTCAACTTCGTGAAATTCTTATTGTGTGTAGTTTAGATTCTTCATCGGACGTTAATAGAGACAAAAAATAAGATTTGAAGGTTGATAAATTTTGCCTGAGCAAGAAAATTAATGACTTTAATTTATTTTTTTACTACATAAATAATAGTTTTAATGATTATTTGGTGATTTTGATGGTTAATGGTTGTGAGTAATAGTGAGACAAATTATGAAAAAGTATTAGAAGATGGGTGAGGAGATGGGGCTGCTATAGTGGTTCAACAATGGTGATGGAGATGTATTGGTAGGGAGGGTGTTGAGTGATGAGGAGAGAGGAGGAAAAATGATAAAGGAAAAAGAAATGAAAAAAGTAAAGAAAATAAAATTAAAGGCAAAAGTTGAAAAATGATATTTAACAAAAAGTTAAAATATTTTTGAAATATTTTTTTGATCAGTTCTTTGTCTCTCATATGCCTTTAAGAGAGTGAGCACACTCTCTGTGCCATGTCAGCACTTAAGGGTACATTTATTCCGCTTTAAAATAGTTTAAGGGGGTAATAGGACACCCGTAAAATATAAGTGTGTAGTTGAGAATTTGACTATAGGTTAGGGAGGCATTTGACCATTTTCTCCTGGATATATAAAACCTTATCCAGTTGATCCATTTCCTCCCAAATCTTATATCTTGCAGTACTTTCAATAAAAAATTCCAATTGCCATGATCGTAGGCTTTCTCACTGTCAAGCTTGCAAAGAATCCCTGTAACCTTTTGTTCTACCCTAGATCCACCAATTCATTTGCTAAGAGTGAGGCATCCATAATTTGTCTACCTTTCAGGAATGCCATCTGATGTTCATCTACCAGCTTCCCCACAACAGACTTCAACCTTTCAGTGATGAGTTTAGAGATTATCTTGCATACACCTCCAATCAAACTAATTGGTCTAAAATCTTTTAGCTCTTCTGCACCAGCCTTCTTTGGTATTAATACTATGAATGTAGCAGTAAAGAATTTTTTCAAACATCTCCTTGTGATGGAAATTTTGAATAGTCCCCATCAGGCCATCCTTTATAATTTCCCAACAGACTTTAAAGAAACTCATTGTGAAACCATTAGGGCCAGGAGCTTTATGTATCTATGTGTTTGTAATACGTGCGATGGTAGTTCTTCCTTGGAATATGTGTCTATCTATTTCGTGTTCTTTTGCAAATTTAATGTGAGCATTCGTTCTTTTGCAATACATTCTTTAATCACACATGCTCCTCAGTTAACCTTTTCAAAAAAAAAGATAAACACACATGCTCCTCACCTTCTCTTCCCTGCCCCCCCCGCCCCCCCCTTTTCCCCTTTCCATTCATTCTTAGTACCTTGAAATAAAATGTCCATGATCCATTTGTTCCATATCCTGATATCCTATTTAATCACCTGCTGCAGAAGCACACGTGTTTTTCCTAGTACTGTGTAACTTTTATTCCATGATTGGGGTGTGCTATTTTCAGTTAGTGACATGAAGGTGCAGTATTAATTGGCAATGGGCCTTATCCGTTTGGTCTTAGGTTGGAAAACTGGCTTCTGTTGATTGGTTTATAACATAGAACTTTTCAGATTTCTGGTTAAACTTTGCCTCGTGATATAATGGGATTTGTTTCTGGATAGATTTACTATCGTAAAGTTAGCTTCTTTTTCCATCTGACAGATTATATGTTTACCTTCTTTTTTCTGGTGGGTTAGAATAGGTTGCTTGTAAATTATCTGCATTGATTTAAATTGGTAATTTTGGGTTCTTATGTATGACAACAAGCGTTCCCTTTCTTTCTTCATTCTTTAGCAGGGATCTATTGTGCTTTGCTATGGCAAATTCCAAGGGACCGTCTAGCATGAGAAATATGATGTACAATGGAAAGAGCTCTTTACTGCCTCCTAAAAGTCCATTTCCTAGCATATCTCCTTCGTATGTAGATTATGTCCCTAGTTCTACTTTCACCCAAAAGGACAATTCAAAACCCAGAGATGGTTCACACCATCAGCGTACGTCTTCTGAAAGCTGTCTTATAGAGGAGCAACCATCTTGGTTAGATGATCTTCTTAACGAGCCGGAAACTCCTGTACGCAGAGGTGGCCATCGACGTTCATCTAGTGACTCCTTTACATATTTTGATGCTGCTAACATTGCAAACTTAGATTACATAGCACAAGATGATAACAAATTCAGAAATTTAACTCATGTCCCTTCCTGGGGATCCCAAGACTTTGATTATTACCAAAATGCTCGGCATGCCACATTTCATGTTGATCAAAATTCCTCAAACCGACAAAAAAGTAGGGCAAGGGATGCATCTCCAAATGCAATACCACATCCCCGTGGCCTTTCCCCTTTTAGAGAAAATGTCAAGACTCACAGCTTGGGACCATCATGTCCTCCACAAGAAGGAGAGAGGCCCAAATCTGCCGGAAGTGACCAGCAGGATTTAGTTGAATCTGTCCCTCCTGATCCAAAGGGATCTGGTGAAAGAAAGGATTCTTCTCACAGCAAGAGTTCTGCATCTGAAACTGACACGAAACGTGCAAAGCAGTAAGTGTAACTAGCTCAGCAATCCTAAAGGAAATAGTTGTGAAGTACTATGTATATTTTTCAGTATGTTGAAATTTGCAAGAAATCATAGTTTCTGTAGCAGCAGTAATTAAGAGAATTCTTAGTTTCTGTTTATAGTATGGTTCTTTGTTTCTGCTTTCATGGGTCGTCTATCATTCTGCTTTGTTTTCATTGCATGCCATACTATCAGTTTACTGGATGTTTCGGCTAGTTGGAGGCTTATAACCAGGATAGCTGAGATCCATAAATGGGATTCTAACTTTCATTAAGAACTAATTTTAGCATTTTTTTTTTGGAAATTGATTTTTTAGCATGTTGTTTTCTTCTGAATCTCTTAATAAGCGCAGTGATAATAAGTCTTGTGATTCTGAGTCTGTACCTTCTAAAACTTTGAAGATATTATACACTGAACAGGATTCGGCCTACAGCCAAAGTAGTAGGGTAGTCTATGCTCTTTGAATTTTTTCAAGGGATGCCTATGGTGTTCTAGTCTTATCCTTATCAATCCATAGATGTTGACAAAAATAGGTGGATTTAACATTTAACAACAAATCTATATATATATATATATATATATATTATATATATTTCAGGAACATTTCTTCATCCCTCCATCTAAACTTACTTGACTGTGTTCTTTTTCTTTCCTCCTGAAGTTCCTGGACCCATTTCCTAAAAGTAATATTTCCTATCTTCATCAATACAATTTAATCCAAAAAGATATTAAGTTATTATTTTTGACAAAAGATAAGTATATTAAATGTGCAGCACTAAGGAAAAGGAAGTGCTGGAATATGTTCAAGTGAGCAAAAAAACAAAAGAAAATCTTTTTCTAATCTTGTAGGGATTCTAAGAGGTTTAGTATTGACTCCGCCTCATTGACAAGTTCCTCTTTACACCAAAAAGAAATCTAAAGTGTACAATTAAACTTGACCTGTTGGATTGGATTTTATTTGCCTTCACAGCATCTAGTACTGCTTTCCTTACATGTGGTCCGCAGATATACTAGCTGGAATATATTCCACCAAAATGACTTCTTTTTCCTGTTGCCCCTGTTCCCGCACTGAAGTAATCGAACAGAAGTTCTCGGCATCAGCCATTTAAGGTTTTTGATGTTCAGATAGATTTGTCGTAGTTCGCAGTTACTTTACAATGGAAAAGAAGATGATTTACACTTTCAGCTTCCTTTCCACATAAATGGCATCTAGTACAGAAAATGTTACCCCTTCTTTGGAGATTGTCTTGTGTCTAACATGCCTCCTTTGCCCCCAACCAAGAGAAACAATCCACTTTGAGTGGGGCTTTTGTTTTCCAAAGCTGTGCAATGCAAAGACAGTAATTAATACTCCCTCTGTTTCAAATTGTTTATCCTATTTTGACTTGATATAGAGTTTAAGAAAGTAAAGGAGACTTTTGAATTTAAAGATATGTCAGATGTACACCAAATGTCCTGTAATCTTGTGGTCTTAAACATGCCATGTGGATAGTTGGAATTAAAGAGTTGCTTGAGACATTCTTTTTGAAGTGGACTAAAAAGGAAAGTAGGACAAACAAATTGAAATGAGGGAGAATCATTTTTCCCGTTATGTGCATTATACTGAAGAAATTACCCCGCTATTGATGCACGTTAATTATTATTTAGTATACCTCTCTTGCTAGCTTTAATGTATCAAATTACACAAGACATTTTCTTAATCTTCACACCAATCAAATGACCATTCATCATCTAATTAGATTGGTTGGGGGAGGGTGATCATTTTGATATTTAGGTGTGGAAGAATATGATTGATCTACAATTTATATGGGATTTGCCAACTGATTCACTTATCTGCTATTTGTGTTATTTAGTTGCACATTGTCCAGATGTTATTTAACATATTATGAAGTTTTCTAAAGAGAAGGTGCCATGTAATGCAGACAGTTTGCCCAACGGTCACGAGTTCGGAAGCTTCAATACATATCTGAACTGGAAAGAAATGTACAAGTTCTGCAGGCATGTGAAGCTTTAAGTAATATACTCTGATAAATCGATGGATGATAGATGTTGTATTTTGTTAGAAATGCTGATCTGATAATTTATTCCAGGCTGAAGGTTGTGAAGTGTCTGCGGAGCTTGAATTCCTTAACCAGCAGAATCTTATTCTCAGCATGGAGAATAAAGCCCTAAAGCAGCGGTTAGAAAATTTAGCTCAAGAACAGCTGATAAAGTATTGTAAGTTTCTTCGCTATCTGTTATACTTTATTGTTGTACCTGTTATTTCCAGTGCTTGGACTGGTGTTATTAAGTAGAATGACATATATAATGAGTCGTAGCGTAATTAATCGAAAATTAGGGTTGACTTGGATTCATATGAGCTGGGAAAGTGGGTTTTGTTTTCCTAAAACTGGATGCACATTGGAGGAATGGGGATACCTCGTGGTAATTCCAGAAACCGCCATTTTCTTGTGGAAAACTGATGTCCTGGAAATCTACAACTCCAATGAATTTATGATTTTGTTATAGCTTATTTGGAGCTGTATATGTAGTAGCATGCTTTATTCTTGCTGTCTATCACTTTTTTTTGAAAACACAAACATCTGCTTATTATGAAGGTTGTTTTAACTGTGGAAAATAATGTTGGAAATAATAACTAATAAAAAAATAGAAGAGTTATTGGAGTTCATTCAACCCAAACTATTGTACTTCTGGGAGAGGACCAAAGTTGTTATCTGCTTTTCCAATTGATAACAGAACTAGGTCAAAGTTGAGGAACAAAATAAAAATAAAAAATTCACTGCAAAATTATCATTGGTTTTTAGATGCTGTTCTGATGTAAGAGTGGGGGTCCCTCTTTTGTGCTTTAGGCCTCCAACATTAGAACATTTACCTTTGGAAGGAAAGTAAGCAACAAAAAGAAAAGTGGCTACCATCCTGTTATAACTAATGAATAATGGGGTTATATATAATTTAATAGATTATTGTTGGATCTCTGCTTAAAGGACATTGCAAAATCTACCTTTACTAAAGGCATTTGAGTGATTAAACTTGAACTTTTTGAGAGCCTAATTTTTTCCTTGATCATGGCTGAAGAACTTTCGTAGTTTAAGTATGTACTTCAAATAGGAAAAAACTTCTGTTTTTGGGATAGTGGTGAGTAAAAAGCTACCAACGTTATTTTTTTAAAATTTTGGTGAAAGCTACTACTGATAATGTAGTAGGAAGTTCGTTTTATTATCTTCTTGGGAAACTGAACCGTGTGAATATTGTGCGCAGTGGAGCATGAAGTCCTAGAAAAAGAAAGAGGAAGACTACGAGCATTATATCAGCAACAGCAATTGCCACAGTCGCAGCAATCATCTTCCAGCCATCGGCGCACCAGTAGTAGGGATCTTGATCAACAATTTGCAGACCTGTGTTTGAAACAGAAAGAGGGCATGTGAGTGTAGGTAGGAGCTGATTTTATTGTCCATGATCAGAAAAAACTCTTGTCAACGGCTTTGGCTCTTACAGTAAGTAGCTTGTGCCGGCTTTGTTTGTTAAGCATAGTGATGTTTTTATGTGCGCCTGGTGGTCAATGCTTGGGAATAACATTTGGTGGCAGTTGACTCACCTGAGGTGATAAATCCGTCTGTTGTAAAATTTCCCAGCCATTTGTTCCATCATTTTTACCTTGTTGGGGTAGATTTTTATGAACATTGAATTGTAAGCATCATATGGAGCCTTATTATTTCCTTTCTTCTTTTATGCTATGAAAGCATTCTGTTTTCCCACTTGTTAATGGTACACGCCACACGGCAAAGGCAAAACCAAAATAAACAAGAAATTCAAGTTTGAAGTAATTATTAGAGTACCAGGGAAAAGGGACAGAGAGAGTAATATCGTATTAGATCTTCTGGATGGAGAATTCTCTGGTAGGTTATATCAACAATTACATAAGTAGACACTTTTGTATAAATAATTACATATATATGGCCCCGTATTAAGTGAATATCAATTATGGCATATTTAATATTTACTTTCATAGCCATTTTGCATCTTCTGAATAGACCGTCTGTTAAATATGGTAGTGATTTAAGGTACTACAAACTCTTCTTTCATAAGAATTTCAAAACATCAAGAATATCAATATTAACCATTCTACAAAATCAATAGAGCAGTTGTTAAATAGGAGATTATGTTTTTTTTTTCCTTAAACTGAAGATTCCCCATATAAACCACTTCTAAATTTCTAACATAAAAGAAATAGCAATTTTGGTTCAATACGGTAGTGAATAGGATAGCGAACACAATTTCAACAATTTCTTTCTTGATGGTGTGACACTAAAAGTGGGTTCGAATTTGGATACGATTCTTAATGAAATACCAAAGATACTTTGGATTTATGCTTCTATGGATACAACTAAAATTAAATATTTCGTGAAGAAAAATTACTCCAATGAAGATATACAACGATAGGAATTTGAAATGGTAGTTCGATTTGAAAAGTAAAAGTTCCTTCACAGAGTTTCCTCTGTGTATAACATTGAATGAGAAAAATTGTGACGAAACTTTGTCAAATTTGAATCCTATCAATTCAAGTTCTAATTCTATCCAAGATATGCAATTGGTAGAATGTGTTGAACTCAGTAAATTGCTTATATCGATAGATGAAAACCACTCGCATGGGCCCTGTAGAGCGTGATCCGGATTTAGTCGGAGCTCCAATGTGGGATCTGGACACCGAGTGAGAAATAAAAAAATAAAAATCACTCGCATGATGTAATGGTAATTGATAAGATGGTATAATAGACAACAGATTTCACAACGAGGTTAAAAAAAGTCAATTGTATATAAAGAAGGAGATACTCCAGGATCAAGGAGAATTTTTAGTTCAAAGTTAAGCGTTCAAGTTCAACGAGGTAATATAAGAACTTCAACTTATGGTAACAATTTTTTCTAGTGTGTTGGTAGCTGTTTCAGAATAATTTTGTTGCTCTGTTTGCTGTCACAGAACATAAATCTCAAATATTTTATACTTGGTATAAAATATATTTCAGTATATAATACATGTTACAAAGTATATAATGCTTAGTATAAAATATATTCCAATATATAATACTTGGTATAAAGGTTGATAAGGATTTCAATTGGGGATGAAACCAATTGAAATCAAATGCGGAATTAAACAACACAAAAGTAAGATAGATGAGAAATAAGAGATGAGAAGAGAAGAAAGAAAGGCTAATTGAATAAACAATCAACCAAGGAAGAAAAGAAACTTGAATTCGAAAAGAAACAACTCAAATTGAAAACCACAAATGAGCAATCTCAAGTGAACTCAAGGTTAAGAAGTCATAAATCAACAATGGGAATCCACCATCACTAATCTAGATTAAGCTACACTAAGCTAGACTAACATAAAGGGATTCCACCCTTAAACTACACTATTGAAAGAGTTTGTTCATTTAACATTCAAAATTCATATAGTCTAAGCCTTTCAATATGAAAAAGATTGCTATTTATACTAATAAAATAAAGAAGACATTTTCTTTTTACAATTTTACCCTTGTTTGGTTGTCTTCTTTTGTGATTTCTTGAAATTATGAGATGACCATTTGCACAAATGGCCTTTTTCTTCTTTCTCTTCACTTTGATGGACCTTTCGCACATTGTATGTCTTTACTTTGTGTCCATCAAGCTCCTCTAAAGCTTTTACGCGATTCATTCTAACCATGTCGTTATCAAAGGCGGTGAAAAAGATAATAAAAAAGCTTATAGTTTTATATATATATATATATATTATATAATCAAGTAAATTATACCCAACATATACTTTATACATTCAAATAGTTTATACTGAAATATATTGTTATGTTTACAACTAGAGGATTATATAATATATAAACTTTGTATTGAGAACTACTCCATTTTTGTTGTCAAAAGTGTGGTGTTGTAAGCTCCATGTAAAGAATTTGCTTTCGTATTCTGATGTCAGCCGTCTTTTCTGCTTCACCGGTGGAAACTTTGGATCCAAACACAACTTGTAAGTAACAACTTTTGGTGTATACATATCATCTATAAATGGGATCATGCCATACCATTTAAATTAGCTTTAACAAATTCAATAAGTTTGATCCTGAATTCCGGAGTTGATCTAGTAATCCGACCAATGACAATTAGTATCACTTAATCGAGCTCTTCTATTTTGTTTGATCGCATCACACTATTTCAATACATTAAAGACCTCGGAATTCAGTCTCCAAAAACTCTAACTCCAAGCTTGGTTGATGGTTCAAGTCCAAAGAATCTTCGTCTTTGTAACGATTTTTTGCCTCAGTAACATTTTTTGTAGGTGACTAATATTCTTGTAAATATGAAGAAGTCATGGTAAAACCTCCAAAGAACAATTTCAAGTATTTAGTAGATATGAAGTATTTTATACAGCTGTTAAATTTCAGTATTCTGAATGTTACTGACCCGTGGTACATTATTCTATAGTGTGTTGTAATTACTATATGATGTCATTCAATTTTGTAGGTAATATCTTGTATGTGTAGATGATCAATGCTCATGGAATTTAAGACTTCCGGCCTTAATAATTCAAATATATTAAAGGTGACAAAATTATATTATGTTCACACATGTGGAAATGAATCTACATTTTATACACAACGACATGCTAATACATTACATATATATTTTGTCTATGAATACGGTAAAATATTTTTATTGACTTTTATTGTGGTCGATTCAGAGAATGATGCATCATGGAAATAATTTTTTGAAAGAATCCGAGAAACCTATGGCACAAGAGAAGGTATATGTATAGTATCTGATAGGCATGAAAGTATTCTGAACATCACTTTTGTTATGTATCGGGGGGTGCCTCATTGTGTACCTTTGGTGCAATATAAAGACAAACTTCAGGAGGAACCATAAGTTCTTGAGAAAACTATTTTTTGCAATAGCTACATCATACAACAGATGAATTCAATCAATGGATGGCTGAGACATATAAAATTGACAAGAGGGTCAAATAATACTTATTCAATATTGGATATCACAGATGGTCAATAGCACACTCCAGCGTCAATAGATTTATGATGGTGACCTTAAATAATATTTCAGAATCTGTGAATGCAACTGATAAAGAAGCGAGTCTTATATATGATTTTCTAGATTAATTGATGAAGATGATTGGTCTTTAGAACAATACAAACAAAAATGAAGCAATAGCTATAGACACAACACTGAGCACAAAACATGAAAAGTGATGAAGGATAAAATGAAGGAATCATAGAGGATGGTCGTATGTAATTTGTTTGAGTTTATATCCTTTTTTATACATTGTATAAAAATTGGTTAGCTTCTAAAAAGTATTTTTAAAATGTAGGTTACCCCATCAACTGAATATTTTTATAGAATTTATGATGGAGAAAAATGATATGTGGTCAATATGCATGAAAAGATAATGCACGATTTCAAAAGGATGTTATGCCGTGTAAGCATGCCTTGACTATTGTGAGAAAATACTATATGAATATTGCTCAGTATACTACAAGAAAGATTATCTGATGAACACGTATGAAGTTTCGGTGTATCCAATTTCTGATGAGAGTATATGGGAAATTCCTCCAAATGTCATAGCAGATGTTGTCCTACCACCCGAAGGAAAAATCAAACTTGGCAGGCCACCAAAAATAACACGCAAAATTGGTGGTGAATCAAAGCCAAAGAAGTCAAGAACTACATGCGGATTGTGTGGACAACCAAATCACAACAGGCATACATGATGAAACATTTCAAAGGCTTAGCTTTTTAAAGTTCATTGTCAAATTTTAGCTCTAGCTTCTTCTTTTAGACTTCATTTCTTCTTCTACAACATATATGACTATAATATTTATATTTACTTTGCCCTGTTAATATAATATGATGTGTTGATTCTCATGTTTGTATTTTTTTTACTGTTCTTTATTCTATTTACATACGCACTCTATTATTGTAAGGTAAATTTTCCTATGTAAGTTTCATGAAGGAAAATCGTAATAAAACAGATTGGAGTATATTAAATTGATATTTAGAAGCTCATCACAATCTATAGCCCTGCTAAATGCTACATAGTTAACATACCATCACCTAGATTCTTTCAGTCAATCGCTAAAGCATTTTTGCAGAAGCAAGTATGATACAAATGGAGAAAATTCCCCACCAAATCTGAATGCTCTAGACGAAAATCCAATAATATGTATATAGGGTATAAAATTCATTGAGTAACTAACATATCTTACTCTTATAACTATAAAGGGAGTCCCGACCATGAGGCCAGTTGAATAGATGCCCTTTGATTTTTTTTTAATCATAAGTGAAATAGGTATGTTATTGATGGTAGTAAAGGACATTAACAAGTAACAACAAGCTATTACACTTGATATTCGCCACTAATTAAATTCAACAAATAAGTGTACTTGTTCAAAGTGAACATCACTTCGTATTTCTAGAGATCTATTCAGAGGGAGTTAAGTACCCGAATTGAGTTCAATACAACTTTTCATCCGCCAACTGACAATCAATCTGAGAAGACTATTTAGGTTTTGGAGGATATGCTTCGAGCTCATGTTATTGATTTCGGAGTTTAGTGAGATCAGTTTTTGGCTTTGGAAGAGCTTGCATATAATAACAACTACCAAAATATGGTTCCATTTGAGGCGTTGTATGGTAGGAGGTGTCGACTCTGGTGGGCTGGTTATATGATTTAGAGGTTAGGCTGTGGGAACTGACTTGTTGCATGATTCTATGTATAACATTTCTGTCATCCAGGAGCAGCTCTGAACTGCCCAGAGTATGCAAAAGAGTTATGTTGATCAGAGAGTTCGTGCCTTAGAATTCATGGTTGGCGACCATGTGTTTCTATGAGTGTTGCCTATGAAGGGTGTGATGAGATTTGGAAGGAAGGGCAAGCTTAGCTTAAGTTCGTTGTCTCTTTTGAGATTTTTAGGCTTATTGGAGAGGTGACTTATGAGTTAGCCTTACCTCGAACTCTTTCGAGGTTCACATAGTTTTTTTATGTCACTATGTTGAGGCGGTATATTTCATATGAGTCTTACGTTATTTAGTGGGATTCAGTTCAATTGGATGGGTGCTTAGCCTTTGAGGAGGAGCTTGTGGCTATTCTTGACAAATAGGTTAGAAAGTTTAGGTCTAAGGATATTCCGTCGGTGAAGGTTCAGTAGAGGCATCGTCCGGTCGAGGAGGCTACTTGGAAGGCTGAGTTTGATATGCGCACCCGATATCCTCACCTTTAGGTACTTCATTTTCTTTAACTTTCGAGGACAAAAGTTGTAACACCCCGAGTTCGAGAAAGGAGAATAATAGCAGTTTTTAGAAGTTGCAGGTACCAGCCACGGAGGCCAACAACGGATCGTGGATAGGACCACAGACCGTAGGTGTGGTCCGTGGACTGGTTACCTGCGAGATGCCCAGAGGCCATAAACCACGGCCTGACCAACAGACCGTCAATCAGAGTCCGTAGGTCGTGGTCGACTGTTAGCTTAGGGGTAGTTGGGTCTTTTCCTATTTATTTTATCCCTAAACTACGTCGTTTTACTCAGTTTAATTCTAATAACTTAGTCAGACATACCCAAAACCTTTATTCACAAAAAATCATCCAAACTTAGAGCAAAAAGGAGAAGAAGGAGGCGCCAGTTTCCCAAGAACAATCAAAAGGTTTGCTTCAAGTTTCAGCCCCGAAATCGAAGGATTCCACCGTAGATTTCGTCACCACGTATGTGGGATTTCACTAGTGGGTTCCTTTCATCCACTAGGTCCCTAGAATTCAGTCAGCTCCTTGATTCTCCATATCTTGTTTAGACCTAGGGTTTCTAAAACCTTGGATTTTGTTGTGATTTAGCTTTGTAGTATCCTTAATCGAAATAACATATTTTCTTGAAAAGTTTGCTTAATTCCTTGTATGAAACTCAGAACGCTAGTTTGTGTAGATTCTCTTAGTTCATGAATTATACTTGCTAGGTCAGTTAAATAGATAATCATGCTTTAGATTTTGAATGTCACATTATCAGTATATAAATGTTGCATTCTCAGTTAGCATGTCAGTATTTTGAACTATTCAGTATGTCAATCACATTTCAGTCATATACATATTCAGTTGGGAGTAGACTTAACACCGAGTTGGACTAGGGTTCAACGTACCCTCATAGTCCTAGAACTACGTGCCCCCATAGGAGTATAAGTCTCCTCTGTTGGGCATCAGATTTAGTGATCACGCCACTCATGCCTTTATACCCCTGGCAAGGTATATTGGGTCCTCTTGATGGGGCGTATACATCGGACTCCACGTTTAGCTCACGTAGTTTTATGTCGGTTAATAGTAGCTCCCACAGTCAGAATCTTAGTGAATTTACCAGGTTTTCAGTATACACTTCAGTATTCAGGTTAACATGTCATGTTCATGATTAATACTTGGTCATAACATTCAGTTTAGCTTCTCAGTTATCTTTTCAGTATTTACATTGTTGCTCATTTTACAGTATTGCTCAGTTATGCCTTGTTCAGCTTAGTATCTATATCCTGCATGCTCAGTACATTCAAAGTACTGACGCATACTCTGCACTACATCCTTTTATGATGTAGGTTCAGGTGCTCAGCATTCAGATCGCGCTTAGATCGATTCTCGATTGGCATTCAGCAGCTTCAGTGGTGAGTCCTCATATTCCGAGGACAATAGACATGCTTTCATTTTAGTCTTTACATTCAGTTTTCAATTTTGTTAGAGTTAGTTGGGGCATGTCCCAGCAACTCAACTCAATTAGAGGCCTTTCAGACATAGTGGTAGAATCAACTTGAATTGTTATGTTTAATCTTTCAGTTGTTATTAAACTCTTAGTAGGTTTTATACATTCAGACTAGTTGGCTATTCCCCACTTTCAATTATCTATGTTTTAGCTTCCGCATAGTACATGTTTTATTTCAGTGATTCTCAGTATGCTTGATATATGCTTGACACAGGGTTAGCTTGGGGTCACTCGTGATCCTAGGTCCCGTGTTACGTCAAGGGGGTAGCCTCGGGGCGTGAAAAACTTGGTATCAGAGCATTAGGTTCGGGAGTCCTAGGATGTCTGAAAGCCACACTAAGTAGAGTCTCTTTCATGGGTGTGAAGTGCACCACATCTATGAGAGGGAGGTTGTGAAGTGTTTTAAGAAAAACTTCACCTTCTTTGTTAATCTTATCGTGTGTGAGTATGATCCAACTTCTCTTTTCTAATCCGTCGTTATGCGTTTTAGATATGACTCCTCATAGAGCTAACACACAAAATGCTAATGCATGCAATGCTAAAGCAGTTCCTCTAGTCCCGAACCATGAGGTTGCGAATGCAGAATTTCAAAATGTGATACAGCTCTTGGCTCAGAGTGTGGCCAATCAGAATAATCAGCAACGCGCAGTTCCTGCTAACAGAAATGGTAGATCAGCTGCAGCTAGGGTTCGAGACTTTGTTCAGATGAATCCGCCTGAGTTTCTAGGGTCGAAGTTTTGTGAGGACCCACCGAACTTCATTGATGAGGTTAAGAAAATTCTTGGAATAATGCAAGTGTCTGGAACTGAGAGTGTTGAGTTGGCATCCTACCAACTTAAGGATGTGGCTCATATCTGGTTCACTCAGTGGAAATATAACAGGGGTACAAATGCAGCTCATGTGACTTGGGATTGTTTTACTGGAGCTTTCCTAGACAGGTTCTTCCCAAGGGAGTGCTTTAGGTAGCAGGACTTTCCCAACTTGTCCAAAGTGTGGTAAGAACCATCCGGGCGAGTGTCTTGCAGGCAGAGATAGGTGCTTTGGGTGTGGTCAGTGTGGCCATAGGTTGAAGGATTACCCTTCTGCCAGGCAGGGGCAGGGAGCTAATAAAAATAGGGCTCAATCTACAGCTCCAGCAGCACCAGCAGGTCGCCCAACTCAGCAGGGTGCTTCGTCTGGTACAAGTGGCGGTCAGCGCCAGAACAGGTTGTATGCTCTCCAGGCTCGCCAGGATCAGGAAGATTCTCCTGATGTGGTCACTGGTACGTTACGAATCTTTCATTTAGATGTTTATGCATTGTTAGATCCAGGGGCTACACTGTCTTTTGTAACTCCATATATAGTAGTCAACTTCGGTGTCAGTCTAGAAACTCTCTCAGAACTCTTCTCAGTCTCTACTCCAGTTGGTGACCCAGTTATAGCTAGACATGTATACAAAAATTATCCTGTCACAGTCTCTCAGAAAGTCACCTCAGCAGATCTTGTAGAGTTAGAAATGTTAGATTTCGATATCATTCTAGGCATGGATTGGTTACATTCATGTTATGCCTCAGTCGATTGTAGAACTAGGATCATTCAGTTTCAGTTTCCAAACGAGCCAGTCTTAGAGTGGAAGGGTAGTAGCTCAGTGCCTATGGGTCGATTCATCTCTTACCTCAAGGCCAGAAAAATGATTTCCAAAGGGTATATGTATCATCTTGTTCGGGTTAAGGATTAAAACTCTGAAACCCCAACTCTTGAGTCAGTCCCAGTAGTAAATGGGTTTCCAGAAATGTTTCCAGAAGATCTTCCCGGAGTTTCTCCCGAAAGGGAAATCGACTTCAGAATAGATATCCTTCCAAATACCCACCCCATTTCGATTCCTCCTTATAGAATGGCTCCAGCCGAGCTTAAGGAATTGAAAGAGCAGTTGAAAGACCTTCTAGATAAGGGCTTCATCAGACCTAGTATCTCTCCATGGGGTGCTCAAGTGTTGTTCTTGAAAAAGAAAGATGGTTCTCTCAGAATGTGCATTGACTATCGGTAGTGGAATAAAGTCACAATAAATAATAAGTATCCTATCCCCAAGATTGATGACTTGTTCGACCAACTTTAGGGTGCTAGTTGCTTTTCTAAGATAGACCTCAGATCTGGCTATCATCAGCTTAGAGTCATAGATAATGACATTCCGAAGACAGCTTTCAGAACTTGGTATGGTCATTATGAATTTGTGGTTATGTCTTTTGGACTAACAAATGCTCCTGCAGCTTTCATGGACTTAATGAACAGGGTTTTCAAACAGTATTTGGACTTGTTAGTTATCGTCTTTATTGATGATATCCTCATTTATTCTCAGAGTGAGGAGGAGCATGCGACTCATCTGAGCATTGTTCTACAAACTCTCAGAGATCGCCAACAATTCGCTAAGTTCAGCAAATGTGAATTCTGGTTACAGTCTGTCGCTTTCCTTGGTCATGTGTTATCTAACGAAGGGATCCGAGTGGATTCTTAGAAAATTAAGGCAGTGAAACACTGGCCCAGACCCACCTCTCCAGCAGATATTAGGATTTTCTTGGGTTTGGCCGTTTATTACAGGAGGTTTGTTGAAGGATTTTCATCCATAGCTTCCCCATTGACCAAGTTGACTCAGAAGAAGGTCAAATTTCAGTGGTCCGATGAGTGTGAGAAAAGCTTCTCACAACTGAAGACTAGGTTGACTACAACTCCTGTATTGACTCTACCAGATGGTTATGTGATTTATTGTGATGCATCCAGGGCGGCCTAGGTTGTGTGTTAATGCAGCGAGGTAAGGTCATAGCTTATGCTTCTAGACAGCTTAAGGTCAATGAGAAGAACTACCCGACTCATGACCTCGAGCTTGCAGCCGTAGTATTTGCCCTTAAGATTTGGAGACACTACTTCTATGGTGCTCATGTTGATGTATTCACAGATCATAAGATCCTCCAGTATGTGTTCACCCAGAAAGAGTTGAATCTTCGTCAGGGGAGATGGCTTGAATTCCTAAAGGACTATGACATGAATGTACTTTACCATCCGAGTAAGGCCAATATAGTGGCTGATGCTCTCAGCAGGTTGTCCATGGGTAGTGCAGCGCATGTTGAGTAAGAAAGGAAAGAGCTAGCCAAAGATGTTCAATGGCTTGCTCGCTTAGGAGTTTGCCTGACAGACACATCAGATAGTGGGGTGATAGTTCAGAATGGATCAGAATCTTCATTGGTAGCGGAGGTTAAGGAAAAACAGGATAGTGATCCTACATTACTTCAGTTGAAGGGTGCAGTTCATCAGCAGAAAGTTGAGGTTTTCTCCCAAGGGGGAGATGGTGTGCTTCGTTACCAGGGTCGTCTATGTGTTCCTAATTTGGGTGAGTTGAGGTAACAGATCCTTACAGAAGCTCATAACTCCAGGTATTCTATTCATCCAGGTGCCACTAAGATGTACCGTGATCTACGGGAAGTCTTTTGGTGGAATGACATGAAAAGGGACATAGAAGACTTTGTGGCTAAGTGTCTTAATTTTCAACGGGTTAAGGTAGAACATCAGAAACTAGGATGTATGACTCAAGAGATTAACATTCCTACATGGAAGTGGAAAGTGATAAACATGGACTTCATTACGGGTTTACCTCGTACTAGCAGACAACATGACTCCATTTGGGTGATAGTGGACAGAGTTACTAAAACCGCTCACTTCTTGACTGTCAAGACTACAGATTCAGCGAAGGACTACACGAAACTCTGCATCCATGAGATAATCAGGTTTCATGGGGTTCCCTTGTCTATCATCTCAGATAGAGGTCCTCAATTTACCTCTCATTTCTGGAAATCATTTCAAAAAGGTCTGGGTACTCAGGTAAATCTCAGTACAACATTTCATCCACAGACGGATGGTCAGGCAGAGCGTACCATTCAGACCTTAGAGGATATGTTGAGAGCTTGCGTGATCAATTTCAAGGGTAGTTGGGATGATCACCTACCTCTCATAGAGTTCCCCTATAATAATAGCTTTCATTCCAGTATTCAGATGGCCCCTTATGAGGCCCTATATGGGCGTAGATGTAGATCTCCGATTCGTTGGTTTGAAGTAGGTGAAGCAGCCCTGATAGGGCCAGATTCGGTTCATGAAGCTATGGAAAAAGTTCAACTCATCAGGGATAGACTTAAGACAGCTCAGAGTCGTCAGAAGTCCTATGCAGATGTGAGGAGAAGGGACTTAGAGTTCGAAATCGATGATTGGGTTTTCCTGAAAGTGTCACCTATGAAGGGGGTGATGAGATTTGGCAAGAAAGGGAAGCTCAGTCCTAGATATGTAGGTCCTTACAGAATCCTGAAAAGGGTTGTTAATGTGGCATGTAAGTTAGAGTTGACAGCATAACTAGCAGTGGTTCATCTAGTTGTTGAAGAAGTGTGTAGGTGATCCGGCATCTATAGTACCATTAGAGAATGTGGCTGTGAAGGATAGTCTCACTTATGAAGAGGTTCTAGTAGAGATTCTTGACCGCCAGGTTCGCAGGTTGAGAAATAAAGAAGTCGCTTCAGTGAAGGTTTTGTAGAGGAGTCAATCCGTGGAGGGAGATACTTGGGAAGCAGAAGCAGCCATTAAAGCCAAGTATCCTCATCTCTTTCCTTCCGATTCCGTTTCAGCTTGAGGTAATAGTTCCTCTCCAGTCTTTCAGTTTACTCTTGCGTAAATTCAGTCTCAGTATGTTGTTCCTTCAGTTGTTCTTGCATTTCAGCATATTTGCATGTTCTTGGAACTCAGTTCAGTTAGATATCCGTTTCTAGTACTTAGTGGTAGAGATTGCAGCTCCTTCCCTCCATACTCAGCTAGTTTAGACTTTGTTCGAGGATGAATGTTTCCAAGGGGGAGATAATGTAACACCTTGGATTCGAGAAAGGAGAATAATAGCAGTTTTTAGAAGTTGCAGGTGCCAGCCATGGAGGCCAACCACGGCCCGTGGATAGGACCACGGACCATAGGTGTGGTCCGTGGACTGGTCACCTGCGAGATCCCCAGAGGCCATAAACCACGGCCTGACCAACGGACCGTCGATCAGACCACGGTCCGTGGTTAGGGGTCCATAGGTCAGGGCCCCAGTTCCACCTCTCTGAAGCCAGACGACAGACCGTCGTTCAGGGTCCGTAGGTCGTGGTCGACTGTTAGCTTAGGGTTAGTTGGGTCTTTTACTATTTATTTTATCCCTAAACTATGTCGTTACATTCAGATTAAGCCTGATAACTTATTCAGACATACCAAGAACCTTTATTCACCAAAAATCATCCAAACTTAGAGCAAAAAGGAGAAGAAAGAGGCGCCAGTTTCCCAAGAACAATCAGAAGGTTTGCTTCAAGTTTCAGCCCCAAAATCGAAGGATTTCTCTGTAGATTTCGTCACCATGTATGTGGGCTTTCACTAGTGGGTTCCTTTCATCCACAAGGTCTCTAGAATTCAGTCAGCTCCTTGATTCTCCATATCTTGTTTAGACCTAGGGTTTCTAAAACCTTGGATTTTGTTGTGATTTAGCTGTTGTAGTATCCTTAATCGAAATAACATGTTTTCTTGGAAAGTTTGCTTAATTCCTTGTATGAAACTCAGAATCCTAGTTTGTGTAGATTCTCTTAGTTCATGAATTACACTTGCTAGGTCAGTTAAACAGATAATCATGCTTTAGATTTTGAATGTCACATTATTAGTATATAAATATTGCATTCTTAGTTAGCATGTCAGTGTTTTGAGCTATTCAGTATGTCAATCACATTTCAGTCATATACATATTCAGTTGGGAGTAGACTTAACACCGAGTTGGACTAGGATTCAGCGTACCCTCATAGTCCCAGAACTACGTGCCCCCGTAGGAGTATAAGTCCCCTCTGTTGGGCATCAGATTTAGTTCCATTAGCTTTGGAAGACCCATTTTGGTGTAGTGTCATGATTTGTTCGGGATAGGAGGCTTTCGACGTGAGTTTGAGCCATTAGGCTAAATAATTGTAAAAGTTTGTCAAAGGCTTAACTTCGATCGACGTTATTGGTAAACATGCTCAGATGAGAATTCCATCGTGGTTAGCTTTGGAATGTTGAGTTTGATCTAGAATGCCCTTTGGTTTGGATCTCAAGGTGAATGGGATGATTTTGTGATGTTTTGCATTATGTTTGTTTGGTAGCTTTTGTAAGTATTGACTTGGGTCAACATTCTATCGTGACGACCTCTGTTGGTTGATTAGTCGATTCTATCGAGTTTGGAATGTCGTTTCTTGTGGGGTAGCATTTTTTTTTTGCGTTCATGGGGTTTCAAACAAAACTCGAGACCCCGTTGGGACATTTTCTCAACTTAAAGTTGAGTTGATGCAACTGATGTAAGTGCCACCAGCCTTGTTCAGTGTGTTCGCGTTCTTGGAGCCGCGTTCGCTAAGAGAATTGAAAATGGTCTTCGCGATCGCAATCTTGGCACTTCGATCGTGAAAACCAACCCCCTTGGTCAACGTGGTCGTAACCATTGATCATCGTGATAAAGGGTCTATGGACCCGGTCAAAGATTATGAATCACGATTGTGACCCTGGGGATTGGTGATCGTGATGAGTATATGAGTTTAGTTAAATCAGTGTTCATGAACTCATCATGCATAATTCTCAAAAGGCCAACTCCTAAGGTGATTTTGGAGCACATTTCTTGGAGGAAATCAATGGGTTTTGGTTGGGAACTGATGGAGAATTGTATGGGAACTTTTCGTGGGTCGTTAATCTTCTGTTTACCTTGTAAGTTTCCGTTATTAATTTCTTTTTGAGACCTAACTTGGTGGGACTATTTTGAGCTCAATCGGTGCTCGGATTGTGCCAATTTTGAGGCACAAGTTTCTTGAGCTAATTGAGACCTTTTGACGAAGTTGATTTATTGATTTTGTGTGCGGGTCCCACAATCTATTTTTGGGTCTGAAATCTTTTGTTGCAATTTGGGTATCATTCCATTCGATTTAACGTTCTCTTAGCTAATTTGATAGTGTGGCACCAAACGGAGGCTCTTTGGAACGGAAAAGCTCCGGAATAGAGGTTTAAGTGTGGTTTCGACCTTGAGGTACGTTATAATAATTAATAAAATTTTAATTAAAATTTAATGTTTCTGAACATGTGCGGTGTTATTATTAAAAAATCTAAAATTTAGGCTCGTAATCCTTCAACACAGAATGAAGGACAACCTCAAAAATCTGAGATGTTACGTACATCATTCCCCCTTAGGAACATTAATCTTCGAATGTTAAATCGAACGCACGGGTAGGGCTTGGAACTTCTTCATTTTTCAACAAAAAATCCCCTATAAATCAGACTATACCATCTATGTCAAACCACCCAGAAACATGCCAAATGCCCCGCAAGGCCACTGCAACTAAACAACAACTCATCGGGCCTCACACGTTTGTCGATGACACAAACTCATAATAGAAATTGAAACTTACCTTAACGCAAACAATTCTTTATATTTTGTCTTCTTAGCTAACTCATGCACATATGAGGTTCTCACCATATGACTATCTATTGTATTTTTGTATTAGAATTTTATATCCTAATCATAAAATGTATCAAATTAATCTATTATAAATATATTAACGTTAGAATTATACATCCTAGTCCTAAACCAATGGACTTGAAGATAGATACCATTTGTTGCTTTCATAGTAATAGACATGTGTGAGTATCATTTTTCAAAACAGCCTAAACACTAAGGGGTCTTTTCGGTTGAAGGAATTAATTGGACTATCTCAATTTAAAGTTTAAAATTAAATGTATTACTTTTTTTCTACTATATTAGAAAAGGCTTGATTTCAATAGGCGTGCTTTTTGTCAATTTTAAAAAGCTGAAGGGTAAACTGGTCACTAAACACTATATCATAGGTGGCGTAAGATGGATATCCCTAATATTCTAGGTGTGCTTTGCAGATTACTCCAGCTACCAACATTAGCATTTTTTTCTACATGAGAATCTTCTAGACATCTCCTTCACAAACCGCACAACCCATACTCTTCCAACTTCTATCTAATGGTTGTGTAGTTACTTCGTTTGATCTGAACTTTATCTTCAGCTCAGGTGAGATTTGAATCTGCTATCGGCGTTTTGTGCTAATTTACACATGTCATGTTACTATGATGGTGCTTACAGAAATTAGGATTTAAGATAAAGGCCTAATTTTTTTCAGTTACGTTATATTCAGCTTCATCATAGGCAATCTTTTTTCAACTCTTTGGATTAATTAGTAAATAGTAATGTAGATGCCCATGAATGGGTTTAGACTTTAGAGTTAATACTCTGTTTATGTGACAATATTGTGTTTATTAAATTGATAAATATAGATCTAATAGTTCTATTTTTGATTTTATGAATCCTTTCTATTACAATATTTTATACTACTCTTCAGTTCCTTTCTTTGTGTTGGACTGCTTTTCTTTTTCCCAAGTCTATTTTTCCGTAGAGAGCTTTAACTTATTTGGATTTCTAATTATTTAGTGGTTGAATTTTACAAAAGAAACATCTCACAGGTTCAGTTAAAGTTATAATTGTCATATATTCGACGACCGTTTTAGTTGTAGTAATTCAGATGATACATTTATTTATGTACGTAGATGAATAATTAGTGTAGAACACTATAATAGCAGTATGCTAATGAAAATGTGAGAATGAGATGTTACTTTTTCCATTATATCTGCAATTTGCAATTGTGATGAATTAGTTTTTATTTTGATGTCATGATTGATGGTTAAACAAAAAATAAAATATGAATCAACAAAGAATAAATTTCTTCAATGTGGATAACTAGCTTCGTGCCATCTTTTTAATTTTTTGATGTGATATTGGTTATTTCTTTTTTGGCCAAACACATATGCATACCCTTAAACTTGTCCTTAAATTTCATTTTGGCACTCCAACTTAATCTTGTTCCATTTTAATCCTTTAACTCCAATTTTTATATTTCATTTAGGCACTTCTAAGTGATGTGGCATAGTGTGTGCATCACACTTTCTCTAAGAGAGTGAAAGACAAAAAAAAGTATTTTTTTCTTTAAAAATATAATAAAAGATTAACCCTTCAACTCTATTTTTTTATGTACCATTTAAATACAAAATACTAATTTTATGATTTCTTTATTTCTATAAATGCTCTTCAACTGTAATTTTTAATTTAAGAAATCGGCATTCATCCATTAGTTATTGTAAAAAATTAAAAATTGACGGATGATCATTGATTTTTATATAAAAAAAAAGTAACAATTTTTGTGAGAGTTTCTCTGTATTTTTGCATGAAAAATAACTGATGAAAGTGCGTCGATTTTTTATTTCTTAAGAAAATCAATGACAACCCAACGAAGTTTGTTGAGTTTCAATATATTTTTTGTTGTGTTATCAATTAGCAATGAACATGAGTTCTTTTTTACTCGTATTTATTTGAATGAAAAATTAGAAAGATGGTATTTGAGTTAGATCCAAATAGACTAGATATGAGAAAAAAATGTGGTGTTATTTGATTTAATTAATTGCTCAAAAAAGAAAACCAACACACTTTCGTTAGTTATTTTTCACACGATAATGTACAGTAACTCTAAAAAAAATATTTAAAATTTTTTTGATGTTCATCCATTAATTATTTTTGGCGGAATCCATCTGTGGCCCCCTAAAATTAGCACAAATTTTCACTTAGACACCTCAACTAAGATTTGCTCATTCTAGACACACATAGTAAGGTTCTATTGTGTCATTTTGACACTTTTTAAATAATCAACAAAAAATTTAAGGAGAGTGTAACATACTCACCGATGATGTGTCAAAATGATGAATTAAATAAAACATGTGGCATATATACCCCCAAAAGAAAAAATTAAAAATAATGTGAGTAAAAATTTATTTTTAAAACTATTTAGTTAATTACTAAAAGAAAAAGTATATTTCAATAATTAAAATAAAAACAAAAAAGTTGCAGCACCTCCCTCTTTCTTCTCACACCATTATCATATCTTCTCCTTTAACCACCATGACCCTTTATTTGTATCTACCATTAATGGCAGCCAGTCATTCTCCACTGCAACAACCCATCACCCGTCTTTCTCTTTTGCTGAACTACTTTCACCTCACTCTTTCCCACTTTTTTCTCTCCACACATTGCTCCTCTCCTCTTCTTTCAGATTGGCGTCGGCGTATATATAAAGAAAAGGATGTTGAAGATAGTTCAATAGAGTTTGAAATTGTGAAGAAAAGAAATTAAAAAAAGAGTCAGATCTGGAATGGTTATTTAAAAAAATAGATTCGAAAGAAAAAAATAAAGCAAAAATGAGAAGAAAGACGGTGAATTCATTAATAATGTCAAAAACTCAATTTTCATAACACAATTCATTTTTTTAATATGAAAACACCAATTTTTTGTTTATAATTTTGTGGCTGGGTTATGAAATTTGATGTGTCTAAGTGATGATTAAAGGTATTTTGTGTGTTTCTTTTATTTTTGTTGTTGATAGTGAAGAGATTGCCGGATTTTATGGTAAAATGGTGAGAAGAACTTTCCGGCGGTTGTTGGTAACCAACGGATTGTCACTTGATTTTTGTTTGAAAAGGTGGAGAAGATTGAGTATATTTTCAAGTATTTGTATTTTCTTTTATTTAAATAAAAATATTATTATGTTTTTTGCAAAATTCAAGCTTCTCACGCGCTCAAAGCAAGTGCATCACACAAAATGTGCCAACTCAGCGAAAAATGTCAAATGACACAATAAAACCTTACTATGAGTGTCTAAAATGAACAAACCATGGTTGAGGTGTCTAAGTGAAAATTAGTGTCAACTTTTAGGGGCCACTGATTGGTTCAACCATTATTTTTAAAAAAAGAAAAAAATATGACGTTGATTTTTAAAATGAAAAAGTGAAAATGAAGAACATAAATAAAAATGAAGAAATCATATATTTAATATTTTGTGTTTAAATGGTATATAAAATAGAGTTGAAGGATTAAAATGGAACAAGGCTAAGTTAGAGTGTCAAAATGAAAAATGGGGGAAAGTTAGATGAGTTGTGTATGTATTTTTAATTGGCTTTTATGTCATGTCATGGCGTGTGAAGTACACACATCCCACTTTGTTGATTCTTTGGAAAGAAGTGCCTAAATGGAACATAAAAATTGGAGTTGAAGGGTTTAAATGGAACAAGGTTGAGTTGGAGTGTCAAAATGAAATTTAAGGACAAGTTTAAGGGTCTGGATATGTGTTTGGCCTTCTTTTTTTAAAAGTTTACCTATCTGTAAGTGTTTGAGATAATTCTTGAGTGAATCAGACTTAAAAATTGGTTCTAACATAATCGTTAGGCTTAGATTCTTGCTATGATTAACAATGTCTCTTTCTCATGTATACGCTTAAGTGAGTATATGCCTTAATACGATGAATCTCCTTATTTGATAACTTTGCAATTGTCATCAAGTGTTTTTCATTCTTCGGTTGCCAAGAATCAGGAATGTACTTTGCCTGTGAATGCATCTTCTTAAAATTCCACATTCTATGTGGTAATTGTTCTGCTCCACAACATTTACTTGTAGGAGTCACTTTAGACATTCAGGTAAAAAAATTCCGAGAAAAGGAGACATCCTCATATACGAAAATATAATGAATCTGGAAAAAAGATATCACCAACCTTAATGAATCTCTTTGTTATAGAAATATACTTCTACATTTGAGTTCATGGTGGCTTACAGATGTCTTTACTTGATAGTTGATCATTACAAGTGTTATATTTCTCCTTTTTAAATATTTGTAGAAAATATATATATGAGCAATGATTACACTTCTTATTTCTTTTGCCTGAATAAACAACTAACTTCTTTTGCATGAATCAACAGCTAACGATGGATCCCCACAAAAAAAGAAAAAAACTCTAGGCAAAACAGCAAAAATTCATGACAAGAATGCTGAACACTGTAAAATGTATATTGATATGTCTGCAGCTGAAAGCACGTCAAAAGCGAGAGCTAACAAGTAATCACTTTCGCTTGAGGATAAGTTCAATGGATCCTGCTGAGCCAACATCTACAGTTCAGGATAATGTTGTTGGCGGCTCTTGCCCTATTTCCAAAACAGGTTTAGAATTATACTTTTATAATCCCTACCTTAACGAGCAACTCTTCACTATACTACTTACTGAGTATTTGATTTTTACACCACTCGATATGCTTTCATCGAGAAAAAAATGGTTCATTGTGAAGATAAAGCATCTGGTATGTAGTGCCAACGATTAGTTCATTCTGTTAGATTAGTCATTGTCAAGATGTTAGTTATACTGTTAGTTAGTTAGAACAGTAAATAGTTTGTTACAAATAGATGTTGTAATCAGTAGAGATAGTTACAATTTAGAATCTGTATAAATACTAATACATAGAATGTAATATGCACTGAAGGATGAAATAATATTGCAGTTGGTTGGTTTACTCTTCATCCCCTCTCTCCTTTATTCTCAAATACTCCATAGCCACAGCTTCCATTGGAGAAGACTGTGAGCTTTCTTAACATTCATCCTCTCTCTGTTTTCGAAATAGGTAGGCCTATAGCATCCATATTGATGATATGTGTTTGATAAATTGATATACTTCTTTTCGGCTTCCTTTTCTATAGAAAAATGTTTCTCTTTTACTGCATTAGTTTACACCTTAATCGATTCCTCTTAGCAAGAGTAAAGTTGTAAAGAATTAGGTTCTTCGATATCGACCACTTTATTTTGGAACTACAACTTAGTCTGATTTAACATCTTCGCAAGTATCTACTATAGATGGAATTTTTAATGTTGAAAAAGCCAAATGAAAAAGAGATACAGAAAGAGGGAGTTGGTTAAAAATGGGACCTTCAACTTTGGTTTATTGATAGCTGGGATCGACAATGTGAGTTCTGTTAGTTTACATATAAAGTTATCTACTTCAGCTAATAAAGGTCAAGCTTACTTTGTTTGTATTATTTGAAATTATTTTCTCCTAAGATGTATATGGTAGATATTTGCAGACAACTCTTTATTTATGTCTTTCCATAGTTATCAAATATTTGTTCAATTATTTTTAAATATGACTCCTTCCTTTCATTAAATCGACAGCGTCTCTTGTATGGGTTGCTTAGAGAAAAAAGATGATCTTGTTCTGTCTTGCCTATAAAATTAAATTAATCTACTTGTATCTTTATGTACTATTTGCACGATATCCATCTTGCCCATATTTGGTAGTATTACAATTCCTTTGATTGGTCTTACATTCGATATTCATAACGTTTAATATGCTAACTTTACTCTCTTATTAGTATATCAGAATATAGCAAGGTAAAACATGTGGTGATCCTTCCAATCAGAATGAAAGATGATTCCTCAAAGTTGCAAAATGAGGTGAAACATAGAGAAGGCTTGACCAATTACCTACTGGATGCCGATAGATCACATAAAGAAGATAAATCATCGTTGAGGCCGGAGAGTATGCAGCTACTCTGAAAATAGAAGAGACGACAAAATCCTTTCCTTCACCAGATGGAGACACTGTTATAAAAATATGCATTTCGCAAAGCTAGGATTCAATTGATTATTCCAGAAAAGGAAAACCACCGCTTATAAGCTAATTCTTTACTGCATGATTCAATTTCTCCTGGAGTCGAGATAATCTTTTTAAAAAGAAGTAGGTGTGTTATACTAGCTGTGTCGTATCTATGTGTTATTTGTGTGCCAAATTCATGAATATATAAGATATAGCACAATTGTTAGTGATGGTATCTTATTGACATATTTAATCTATCTTTTATGAAATTTAATTATGTTCGACTGTTTTGACATTTCTGAGAAATCAAATATAACACAGAATATTAGACATACGCCAATCACAGCTAGTAGTTATAGGTGTTAGCTAAATTGATATTAAAATCAAGACTATAATCTGAATAACTTATCCCATAATAAATAAGTTATGCGGATTATATAATCCCGATTTTAGTCCAAAAATTGTAATACTCCCTCCGTTTCAAAAAGAAAGAGCTACTTTTCTTTTTAGTCTGTTTGACCAAGAATGACTCCTTTCCTTCTTCTTTTTTTGGCAACATTTCAATTTTAGTTTTCTCTGTGTCATGTTTAAAGCCACAGATGAAATGATGTTTTGGTACATTTCACACAACTTTAATTTAGGATTACAAGATTGTAAAATCATTATTATTTTTTTAAACTATGTGTCAAGTCCAATTATATCATTCTTTTTTTAAACGGAGGGAGTTACTTGACTTCAAACTGAATGCCCCCTACCCATGTACAGTCATCTGACTATCCCCTACCAATGCACATTTCATGATTTAGGCGGTTTCTAAACCTACCAATGTACAGCCAAATCCTTGGGAACATGTGAGTTTTTTTACTTTCTGTTTTATATAGTGCAATTGGATTTAAAATACGGGTAATAGGTGGGTTGGGCTTTGAAAATAATGTGTAAATGTAAGTTTATTTGAAATGTATTTTACTAGGCAAAAATATGAGTTTTAGATTCTGCTATTTATGGATAATGAAATTTAGTTTTGTGATTTCAGTCATTAGTTAAGTATCATGTGAGAAATTTACCCATAAATAATTCACTGTAGGGGAATGAACAAGGCAAACTAGACCACTATGCATAATTTGAGGCAGGAACATGATCTTTGCAATATTAAAAGTATCATTAGCTAGAACAATAAACTCCATCCAACTTATATACCACTCCCAACAAGCAGACAATTGGTACAATGTGGAAATGGGCACAATAACTTGTAAATACTCAACAGTAATTTCAAAAAATGTATTCATCTCCATGATGTTGTCACAAGGTACAAGGTATAACCCAGACGCGGATGAATGTTGAAGGCAGCATCAGCCCAAGATGCACACATGTGGTTGAAACATTTAGTATACATGTATCTATAACACTGATTCAAATATACAGTCACAAAGTTATTAGAGCAGTTAGAACTTCGCATCCATTGACTTAAAATTCTGCTTAGTCTCTGATATAGCCTCTCATGAGACTTATCATCTGCGCGTCTCATTTTGAGAAAGCTGGTCCCTGAGGTCCTTCAGAGCATCCACAACTTCTGCACCGAGGTTGTGCTTTAACAATTTACCTTGCATAGAAGTAGATCTGTGAAGAAAATTGATACATCAAGAAATTATTAGCATTGCATCAGATGTCGATGAAATTACTCAAGTGCGAAAGACAACATGAATAGGATCCATTAATCATACTATAGCCTATCATTACTAGTTTTGCCAATTGATTCAACAGCTGGAAAGGAAAGAAGTATCCTGAATGGATGAGCTATATAGAGTTGATGAGATTGAAATGTCCACAATGCAAATGATAACTACTTCAGGGGAGGGGGGAAAGAGCAAGAACAACAAAAACAAAGCAACAGCACACACAATCATACAAAATATGTATTGTCAAACTTCTTCTTCAACAATTTATACTTGTGTATCTTCAGTAAAACTAAAAATAAAGAAAAGAATTCACGAGATAACTGCCGTTAGTTTAGTTTACAAGCAAGTTTATGAGGTACGTACTGTTATTGGTGCTGGGTTATACTTGTTTGTCTAGCATAACATAGCATTTTCTTTTTCATATCAGAAGAAAAGAGAACAGACTAGAAAGTAACATTATACTTCACCAAAAAGTAAAAAAAAAAAAACTTCATCAACATGCTAGATTTTACATTCTCATCCGCTCAGCTGAGGACAAGGGGCTCGAGCAGGTCAATTACTAAATGACTCTTACCTACATGCTCTAAGAAAGATGAAGGATTCTGCAATGTTCCTTCAAACCTCAACTAGAATATATTAGAGTAAAGCTAATCACAAGAAATGCCTTCAATTCAACTTTAAACAAGTTCAAAAGTAACTATTAAAAACTCTCTTTCAGAAAGATGCTTTACGAGAAACAGCTGTAAGGTAAATAAAAAGAACATAACACTGCAAACTAGCATTCAATTGTGTTAAAATAATTTTTCTTGAAAGGTCAAGAAGAATATGGAAAAGGTGAGTCGCTTAAAGCTACCACAAATTCATTCAGATGAATATTTTTCCAACCCAAGGAGCTGCATAATCTCCAGATTAGACAAGAAACGAAAAAAATTCAAACTACGCCGATATACCTATGTTCCCGCAGCATTCTCTCAACCTCCTTGTGTGAAGCTTTGATCTACATTATCTCAAAGGATCAGAGAATTTACATCAGAATTAGGGAGCAGATTATTCATAGCAGTGGCTGTTACTATTTAGTGCAAACACTTTAGAAGAACATTCAAGCACCTAATCTTCATATCCACGAGCATACAGGTGTTGGACATTTTTAACTAAAACAAAGTCGGATAAGGTGCCAATGTCAACAGAACGGATCACATTCTTAAGCCTCTAATCCAAATGTCAGTTAAGAGTCAAAATAAGACTATTCTACTGAGTACAAGTATTGTACAAAAACAATTTTACCAGTAGTTCTACGCAATACATAAGGGGGAAAAGACCATATAGCTTTAGACTTTACAGAAGAATATTGCTTAAGCTCTTATACTATAGTTACTCTCATCTAAGCCCTTGAACTTCCTTTTTGGACTCAACATACCCCTTCTCTTAGATTGTTAAGTTACGCCTATTAAGGTGAGGAGCAACTCCCATATTTTTCCATTAGAAAGAAAATGGAGAAGGAATACAAGAATAAGAGGACTGAGAATAAATGAAGAAAAGTTTAAGAAAACTATATTTTCTGCAGTTCAGGTAACAAGTACGGTATAGAAACTTCTCATCTCACTCAATGAAATAAAAGCCCCAGGAAAACAAAAAATATACTTTTATTTTCTTCGTTCTTCATTATGCAGAAGAAAGAAATTTTTTTAACTCTCAACCTCGCTTTCCTTTGTTCTGTTTTAAGACATGAAGTAGCAAAGAAAATTGAGAGATGACGAAGGTTAATGCCAAGCACCATGAAGAAGCTGATATTTGCACATTACCTCAGAGATTAATGCCTTGCAGCTCCAAACAAAAGCCCCCTGGTAGAACCGTCAAAGTTTTAACAAGGAAATTAGTCTCTACCCAAAGGATGTATGCTAGAGAATGGGTGGTGATGAAAGAGGTTGCCGACTGTGGCTGAAATTATTGTACTTTTTTTTTTAAACAGATAGCTAATCATTTTACCTCCATAGAAGGTTAGAGTACCAGAAAAAATTGAAATGTGCGAGTGCTATCAGAAATATATAATCAGGTTCAGACCACAGGGGAAAGTTGTTGGTGCACTTCAATTAGTACATGGATCAGGAAATCACAAGCATAAGAAATTCACTTGAATTAAGTGCAACAACTCAACCTTCATTTTAAGGTTTTACCCCCCCCCCCCCTCCCCTCCTTTTAGCATTGGAGACTTTGTACAAGTCAATATAACCATTTGGACTCGATTGAATTTGATTGGGAAGTGTTGGTAACAAATCCAATGTTGCCCATAAATCCATTATCAATAGTGTCTTTCTTCTACATTTTGCTTATTTCTTTCCATTATCATTTTCTTTAGAGTTCCCTACTTAGAATCCTATCACATATCAAGGTAGAAGTACATACTGCTCCATAGGCTGCATGCTGCTGATTATGATCAGATGTGACAACCCATACTTTTGGACACCCATCCTGCCTTAAAGCGACCACCTTTCAATGTCATGGACAACAAATCTATCAGTCCAGCCATAGAAAGATCAGCAAAATATTACACATAAAGGTATGTGCATCAAGCAAACTAGTTTCTATAATTCAGTGTAAGGCCCAGTATTGCATCTAATGGTGGTGCAACAAATCACATAAAACTGGAGAGATAACTTTCAACTTAAACCATACCAAGTACAATTACCCTTCAACCACTCGTGGTCCAAACTCTAATGTCAGCAATAGACTAGGAAATTCTTGGGACATATAAAATGATTTCACGTGAATACCATGCAATAATTTGGTTAAGGAATAAGGTAGACATGGTTTATTGTAAAAGAAATTTAAAGGATGAAGCACAGATGTGAACCCATCTTGATCCAATAAATGCACAATCTGTACAGAAAAATCTGCACTGTATTATGTGACATGGATAAAAAGGTATGAACAGATGAACATCAACCCTTATTAAATGAAAGCGATGATTCAAATTTTCAGTTTTAACTTCTAATGCAAATGGGCATTAATTTTACAATTGTTCTTGCAGGAAAAAAAAAACTACCATCCAAAAAGGCTATCGAGATAACATACTTCTAGTACTAAGTACTAACACATAAAGTAATTTACCCAGCAACTTGAAAATAAAAATGATAATCCTTCTCTAGAATTGAGCTTCATCACATTCTCACCTCCTTCTCAATCCATGCATCAGCACATGTTTCACTTGAATATACTATATCAACGCTGCAAAATGAAGAAGTGAGTCATGGAACTCTACTACTAAACAGTCTAGTCTAGACTGCATTCAAGAGTTCAACAGTACAAGTAGATTGATACAAGAACTAAGAAATTGAGAAGTAGATGTATAAATGAACTGTCATTAGAAAACTGACCATTAGATGTTTGATTTCTGAATCAGATATCAATGAACATGATAAATATGATAATGAAATCAGATTTCTTCTTTAGTCACCTGAACATCTCAAAAGTGGGAAAATATAGAGACTGAAAATAAATACAATAAAAAATCCTTGAAAGTATGCTCAATTCCAGACTCATAATTCCTTTTCATATTATGAAGAATGAATAAAACAAGTAAATATGAAAATAAACATGATATCACATCAGGGCCCAAAAATGTTTCACAAGCATGGGTCACTGACTTGCTATTATTAACAATCAGTAGCATATAGCATTAGTATGCAACAGCATATCCACATATTACCTATTGAAAGGAGGACAAGAATCTGACTTCATATGAAACTACAGTAATGATAGACGAGCAGAAAAATAATAGCAAATTCCAAGAGCCTGTCTGTCAGACAGAAATATATCCACAGAAGGTAACTATGGGGTTGTTTTTCATTGTCTAATGGAATTACCCCTCAAAGTCTTCCTTGTGTGTAGCCATTCCAGACATCATAGCATCAAATACAACCACCACTTTCACCTCTGCAATATACTGAAATGAGATGGCAACATTTACCAATTGACAAGTAATTAGACATGAATAAAGTATACAAAGAGCAACGAGTTTTGACAATATGGGATTTCTACCAGCTCATTTCAATGTGCGAGATGCCAATAATCTGATGAAAAACAGAAGAAAACTACTACAGCTAGCAGAATAATATTCAAATTGCTAGAAAAAAAGTCATCTAAACAAAAAGAGTAGCAGAATCTGTATCAGATAAACTACCTCAGAAAATAAAAGTATCAGAAGGAATTCACTACAAGGATAGTTATGAGCCTTTCAAGTGATTATTGAGATGCACATATAAAAAGGGCAGCCCAATGCATAAAGCATACCGCATTCATGCAGGATAGTGGAAGGGCCTCACCCCAAGGAAGTGCGATGTAGGCAGCCTACCCTAACACAAGTATCAGTGGCTGATTCCACGGATCAAATCCATGACATATAGGTCACACGAAGACAACTTTATTCATTTGATTCTAGAGCTAGGAAAGACCACATGTGCTCTAGCAAGCTTTTATGCAACATAGGAACAGGCTCATTGAAGGATAAAAAGACCCAAACCTCTTAGCAAACTGAATGATACAAGTTCATCAATGAGTTTTTGACGAGCAATGTCAAGGCTTCCATTCATAAAATGCTTCTTCAACTTTGGCCAATATCCACACACATTATATCCATCAACAAGCAAGACGGGAACAGCAGTATCCAATACCTGATTTGTACTACAGAAATTTTTAAAAAACAAGTAGTTTGTCAATTCACCCACTATGATGTTTACTAAACAAGTAAATTCATTCTAGACAAGACCTGGAAAAACTTTACTAGTATAGTGCCAATGTAGGATCCCGGTAGATATCTTCATCGTCTGGCAGTTCTTCCTTCTCAACCTTCTTCTTACGATAACTAGTAGCAGGCTTTGGAGTACTGGATTTTCTCTTTTGGAACTCCTAAAGGATTTTTCCACTATATGAATTGCTGAAAATAATATACTAGATCTAGTAACAGGTTCCATTGATATTAATTCAAGACTGACCTTCCATAATTTTAGGAACTGCAAATTCTGCTTCAAGTTTGATGTAATCCTTGGAGGAGGTGTATCAGTATCCTATTCGAAGTCGAATAAGTAAAGTTTCTTAGATTTAAATTATTCAGCAGGACATTCAAATTACAGGATGATCTTGCCAGTTCTAGGTGGAATTATCAAAATATTTCAAAAGTTGTAAAAAGTAAGCAAATATAGTTTTAAAAACTAGGAAAGATTGGCATACTAGGACACATTTCCAGTCGATAGATAAATACATGGTTTGGTATCCCATGACATCCCAAAAACTGTTTGTGTCCAATTTAAGAATTTCTCAGTTATACTTTCAGCCCTTAATAAAAATTACTCCCAAAATCAACTTCCAGCACTTGCATGTCTAGTGGCCATACAAATGATATATATCCAGTTGTGAGCAACATAGAGATACAGCAGCAAAATTATTTCATTTAAAAACAATAGAGTAGGCAGAAGAGCATTTCCAATCACCTCAAAGCAAATGGACTACCTATATGTCTGACAAAGCGAGCTAGTGTTTCTTCATAACTTCTATCCTTTCTGATAACTCGCCCTATGGATAACATAAAGATATTGTGATTGCTAACAAGCAAGCCAATTAGAGTACTTCAAAAAACAAAATGTAATCTGTCTTTAGGTAGAAAAATGATGCCAACTTCTGTACAGTTCCATCCCATGATATCATCAACAAAAAGTACTATTCCCTCTATTTCGATTTATGTGTATTACTTTCATTTTTAGTTTGTTTATAAAAAGGGACACTTTTTATATTTAGTAACTCTTTAATTCCAATATCCTACATAGCATGCTTAAGACCACAATATTCAAAAGGCATACATTATACACATCTTTAGTTTAAGACCACAAGATTCAAAAGTTTTCCTTATTTTACTAAACTCCGTGCCCATCAAACTAAAACACATAAAATAAGCGAGGAAGTGCTCATTTTCAACTGCTGAATATCACAATGAGCGTTTAGGGTCCTTCTATAGTGAGATTTGCTGGGCAATGATCAAAGCAAAACTATGTTTCATATCCTATTACTCATGTTTTATCTATTTTGCCTTGATAATTCTTAGTTATAATATCTTCCCTCTAGTTTTTCATTGAAGTGTTTATTTACATCATAGTGCAAGCAATCTCTTACATTCCTTTAAAAAATGTATAACTAACTAGACAACCCAAATCACTAGTATATTTTATTTCTGTTAAAGTGTGTGACCATCTCATCAAAAAACTTAAGCTGTGTGACCATCTCATCTAAAAGCTTAAGCTGTTAGAGAGAGCACATTTTTATTAGTTAATTATATTTTCAACACGCCCCCTCACGTGCGAGCCTGATTCTTTTTCATGGGCCAAGCACGTTGAAATTCTTTTTAATTTTGGGTGGCGGTGAGATTTGATCTCAGGACCTCTGCCTGCCCTGATATCATGTTAAAGTGTGTGGCAATCTCATCTAAAAGCTTAAGCTGTTAGAGAGACGACATTATAATTATATTTTCAACAATTTCCTTTTCCTTTATTGAATGAAATCTCTTTAAATTTTACAGCTAATGATTCTTTAAATTAAATTTAGAATTCTAAACTGCGATACTACTAAATTTTGACAGTGGAGGTTAGTTATACTCAAATTTAGCAGGGAAATCGGGGAATATGATAATTCAGAGAGGAGGTTATTGACCCTAATATATATTTAAGACTATTTGAATGTTGATAACTTTTCTCCCACCAAGCAACCACATTTGTAACAGATTAGAAGCATACACATCTCAACTACTTAAGATAGGCTACAAGAACCCCATTTCTTTTTTCTTCTTTTTTTCTCCTTATATACTTGTTTATCATTTCTTGAAGTCGTATTAACTTTTACATCTCTCCTTTCACTATTTTCCAAAAGCAAAATGAAATTGGCTTCTTATCATTCTAGAACAAACCCGATGCAGCATCACAATCTACTTCTCTGAAGGGGTAGATGTAGTTTTAGAAGTTATGGGTTCATCCAAACCCAATAGGTTTAGCTCAAACCACGTCTTATGTGTTAAACAATTCACTAATAAGTAAAAATAATAGATTTTGAGCACACTAAATCAGAAGGGCTTGGTCTAATTTCAAACTCGAACACCTAGATTTTGAATTGGAAGACAGTGATCACCATAATACATGGTGAACATCCGTCAACTGATGATTTATCTTTTTCTACTAATTAAAGTATCAACATAAACAAAGCATTAGTACCTCAATCACAAATGTAAAATTAGTGTAGGATAAGGATATGATTAAGAAGACATAGAGAAGAAAGGAGAGAGTACCTTAGAAGAGGGTGTGTGGGAATTGTTGCTCTTCTTAGCAACAATTGTGGGTTTGATGTAGCCGTTACATGTAGCACAGCCAATGTATGTTAGTGTAAAGGCTGATAATGTTTGTGAGAAAGATATACCTTTCATGGATGTAACACTACTTCATCATTCAGCATTTTCTTCAATACCCACCACAATTTCCAACTCTACACTTGGCTGCTCTACCGATGTTTGGAATTGGGAAAAGGATACAAGTGTATAATAGACCTGTGTATCTCATACCTTCAACCCCTCACCTCTCATTCAATTAAATTATTGGAATCGTGGAGTCAACATAGTCACTCCTTTCGTTTTCACAACCCAAATGGGTCCATTTCTTGTGTTACAAAACCCTCTTCAATACTTTCGGTTATTGACTACTGTATATCGGGTTAATTAATAATAAATATATACATAAGAATTTGTTGTGGATTTAAAACTTTATAATTAAAAGAAGGAACGTGATAATTCACAATTACACTAACAAGAGGCGAATCACTAATAGCTTGAACAATATTGAAAATATTAAATAGGGATATATAGATCAAATATGAGCTCTAAACTAAGAACATGTTTGGATTAACTTAAAAAAGTAGCTTTTAAGTCAAAAATAAAAAGTCAAACTTAAATGACTTTTAAATCAAAAATTTAAAAGTAAGGTATTAGGAATCCACAACTCTCCAACAATAAATCTGTAAACTTCCAAACACAAGACAAAAGTAGGAACAACACTTCAACTAATATTTACTGCTAATAATAATTAGAATATGTCTTACAAATAGATAGTAGAGAATACTTCCAACACCCAAGTATTTCGAGGAACCTTTACCTCTAAAGAAAATCCTACCCAAAAACTGACTGTCTTCCCCTTCTTCCCAGTACAATTTATCACCAAATAACTACCTAAACTGCTAGGTAACTACTAGAATTACATATACATAATAATTAATAAATAAAAACAACTACATTTAAGCCTTATTTTTACCCTTCTACCTGCGGTTATAGACCTTAGTAACAACATGTCTAACATAGGGGGAGACCTACTTTTGATTTTTAACTTATTTTAAGTTATTTTTAACCTTGTCAAACACTTCCTAACTTATTTTAAGTAATTTTTGACTTATTTTAAGTTATTTTTATAATTGTCAAACACTTCGAGAAGTCAAAAACTGACTTAAAAGTAGGTTTGATCAACTTTTAAGCCAATCCAAACACCCTCTAATACTTGAACTTTACTTTGTTATAATATGAGTTCAAGCATTTAAGGTAATATGTAGACTTTTACTTTCTTGAGTATGATAGCTCAATTTCAATGTTATAAATAAGCCCCCTTTAAATTCAAAACTTATACTAAAAACAATAAATGGAGTTCTTGAGTGTGATAGCTTGATTTTAGTGTTATAAATAAGCCTCCTTTAAATTCAAAACGTATAATAAAAATAATAAAATGGGGTTCTAACTAAGATCAAACCCTGATCACGTAGGCGAATGCGTTGGCTTGTACTAGTGGTACGAAGTGCCCTTCTATATTTTTCATGGGGCACTATTAGTAATATCTAGTTTTTTCTAGTTTCTCAAGATATCCTGAGTTCGAAACCCTGGTGTACCTTCTATTTAGTCGGGTTCGAGGCCCTGGCGTATATCCTTAGTCACGGTTCGAGGCCCTAACTTATCGTTTAGCCTCTGTTCGAGTCCGGGCACACCTCTATTAGTCGTGTTCGAGTTCAGACTCGGTGATTCTTTGGGGTTTTGGGTTGCCTTTACCGCAGTTTGAGTCCGTGGAAGGCCAAGGCAGTTCTGGAAGTGTTCTCAAGTTCTTTTAGTAGTTCCTTAGCTCTTATATGTATCCATCGGGTTTATGGGGGTCCGTTTGGATTATTTACTTTAAATTCCGCACGAGTGTCCCTTTTGGGATAAAAGGGTCTAGTTAGGTTTAGCTAGCTATTTACTTTACTGTTCCTTATTTCCTTAGCTCGTGTTTTCATTTTGTGGTCTCTGGTTGTTTTCCTTTCCACTTTTCATTATTGCTTTTACTTTCCAAGCTCATTCGGCCTATGATGCTACTAGGTACATGTTATTTTGGTAGTCATACTACACTCTACATCTGTTTTTGTGATGTATGTCTGAACACCAGTCGCCAACATTGAGATTAAGTCGGTTGAGGGGACATTCCGAGGCGAAGGTGGGCTTATGGCATTCTGGATCATGCATGTCTCCTTCTATTTAGTTTTGGCTGGTTTTTTTCCTTTGAGACAAGTCTGTACATAGTTTGGTCCACTATTGAGACTTGTACTTTTTATAGTATCTTTGTACATGTGAATACCAGGTTTTGGGTTGGATCTCTTTTTGGTTGTATATATATATATATATATATATATTGTCTTCTATTCTTATCTTCCACTGCTTTATTTAATGTTTATCCTATATCTCTTGTTATTTGTTGTTCCTACCTTTTATGCATGTTACTTGCCGTTCTGGGTTACGGGGTTGGCTTACTTATTGGTGGGTTATAGTAGTTTCCATCATGACTCAAATTTTTGGATCGTGATAGTTGCGTTAAACTTAGACTTATCCTTGTTGAGTTTGATTAATTGAATTTGTGCCTTTATAATTATTTTTTTTAGCTTTATTGTCTTATTAATGTATTTGTGGGCCTGAGGCCTTGGAATTGGATTAACTGGAGTTACAGGTTAGTACGACTGTACTGTGACGGGTGTTTCCCCGATTGTTTGTGTTATGATTGATCTAAGAATGACTGGATTGTGTTTTTGTATGAAATCATGCGCATAACATCTGCATTTGACATGTTTTGTATCTTGAAATGTGGAAAGATGTATTTGAGACCCACAATTATTTTTGAAATGATTTTCCACCTATTTTCTGCTACGAGGATGCGGGTTACTATTTTACTGACGTAAATTCGAGATTTTTTGGAAGAAAATGCACTACTTTCGAGGTTCTATGTCTTAAAGAAGTTATTACTTTAAATCTAATTGTTTTACTGTCCAAGCTTGTCGAAGTATCATTTTTACAAAAAAAAAGGTAAAAGAGAGGTTTTCTTTAAATACTCAGACTCCTACACTTTTTATTGGTAGAGTACTATTTTACTTGATATTATGATCCCGTGAAATATATTTGAGTTGCACTACACGCATAATGCATATGTTGATAAGCTCTGAAAATCCCATAGACTGAATTATGATTTTTTATGATTATTACATCTGTAGTTGAACTGAAGCAGGTTCCGTAGTTAACCATAGGAGTCCACGGGACTGCAAGGAAGACAACTTCGAAACTTTTTACTTTATTCATGTATTGGCCACATGTGCATTGCATAGCCTTATGTTGTTGTTTGTCTGTGATTAGTTGACTTGTATGGTATGGATTCGTTGCTTTTGCCTTCTTCACCGTCGATGGTGATTGTTACTTCTAGTTACCTATCGAACTTTACTGTTTGTACTATCATGCTTCTTATTATATATATATATATATGATCTTTCTGAGCTCGGCCGACCTATGATGCCTACTGAGTGCCCCATATTTTGATACTCATGCTACACTTCTTCATCTTTTTCTGATCTAGCTCCAGCACGAGCCACCTCATTGAGTCTTGGATCTCCCGCAGCCGTCGTAGACTTTGATCGTAGTGAACTCTTTATGTTCGGAGATTGTTATTTTCATTTTTTGCATCTATCTATACTTTTTGTATTTTGATTTAGATAGACTTGATGTATATAGCCTTTATGTATTTAGATGCTCTTGTATCGGTTAAACCAGGTCCAGAGATGTGTTCCTTTGTATAGTTTTGTCCTTCTTGATCACTTTTGGGCCAATTTTATGTATTTTGTACTGTATTTCCATATCTATTCTATGGGCTCTATTCTATTTTCATATTTCTTCTTCTGCTTATTTCTTTCTAGTTATTTATTGTCTTCTACTTTAGATTTTTGACTTTTCTTTTGGGGGGTTTATTGTAGGCGCCGTCCTGGCCCGATTATGGATTGTGACAAAGAGTAAGTCGTAAAAATTATATATGAATATGTTCTAATACATTTTCTTGTAAAATTATATGTACTATGTGTTTAATGATATAAGGGTATACAAGGTACTATTTTCGTAGGTTCACTAACATACATGCTAAGTGGCTTTTTGCGGGTTAATAATTTACACATTATTATACCATCAACCCCTTATATGCATTTATAGGTTATGTGATTATTAAGTATATGCTACTTTTTTTATATAAAGAATATACTAACATACTACATGTCAAATGAAGCGTTGGCACATATGCGCTCTCCTCAATATTAATTTTTGCTGCATAATGTTCTTCATGAAAGCTTAAAGAAATACTTGTCATAATTTTTTTATTCGCATTGTTGATCATAGATCTTGACATATTTTTTCACCTTTTGTATTTGAGTTATTAACTGTCGCGATCCAAAGTACACCTTAGATGTGACATGACGTATAAGACCTTGAAAGGCCCTACACAAGCCACTTGACATACATATACACACCATTATAGAGAAAAGCAAGAAATCCCATAAGAAGTAAACAGTTTGACATATAAGCGGAAGTATATCAAAGTCTTGACAAGCCATCTATTACATCAAAAGGAGTGGTTGGAATGGAACCCGTACACCATGTACAAAGTCTAAAACTAAAAAATATGGAAAGCAATAAGAGTGACAATGTCCTCGAAGTATGAGGGCTCACCAAGTCTTCAATCTCTATGATGATGAACTAGCCATGAATGGTAGGAGAGAAATCATCACACCCTACATTAGAGAAATAATGTAGGCACAAGTATGCATTTGTACATAAAATGTACTAAGTATGAGGGGAATGCAATAAAACATGAAACATAGTCATAAGGGGGCATAATGGAAGATATGATATGCATGACCAAGCTAACGCAGTAAAAACCTTTGAATAGAATCATAAGCATAAACATGGTCAATGCATCTTGAAATCATAAGGAAAGCTTCATAAAACATTTTGAAGGTAACTTAGTTCATTTTATGGGATATTAGGTTTAACTGACAATATACCATACGAGCTACACATAAAATTCGATGTAACTCCTACATCGAGAAATGAGAGTCTACTTGCCAAGATAGAACTCCGTATCATGTCATATGCTATATGTGGATCCACTAGTTAGACCATTTAAGGCAAACCTACGAGGGCTCATAGTTTGGAACTAGAGATTGTTACTAGAGAATATTCTATTTGAGCCTCCACCTCGAAGTTGTCTCGGTGGTAAGATAAATCTCAACAGAATAGTCAAAAAGATATTTATATCGTTATCCATGGAAAAGAACAATTAAATTTCTAATCCAAGCTAAAACATCATAGAGTAGTTCATTAAATCTTGAATCAAGTATAAGTGAGAAAACCTTTCACCAGACCATGATTACTTAATGTGAGAAAACCTTTCACAGTTTCATTGATGCCAATCTCATAGCAACCTAGATCATAAACCTTTCTTTTCATAAATCATGCATAAGTTCATGAAAACATCATTCATAGATTCAAAACTTTTCTTCAAATTCATGCAAATTAAGGTTCATAGTCAAAATCATAGATCATGCATGCGATCGTGTGATTTCAATTTGAAAATATGTAATTGAGTCAAAACTATCATAATAAGATCAAATTTATGCAAATGAATCAACATAATTAGAACTCCATGAAAATTCAATGAAATATCTTTGGGGACTCAATGGGTGCATTGATGAACTATCTACATATCTTGATTGAAGCCTAAGCAATGATGAAGAAAGGAGACTTGATCTTGAAGAACCCTAGTTTCTTCTTCCATGATATAGATAGATGATTTTTGGAGAAAACATTGGATAGGATTTTGGAAATTTGAAGGAATGAAAGAGTTGGAGAAATTTCTAAGGGTGAAGGGTAGTTATAGGGCTTAGAATTAGGGTCAAAACGACGTAACATAGGCATTAAATGCATAGGGAAAAGACCCAAATAGCCCTAACTTAAAACTGCAGGAGGGGTCCTATGGTCCGTATAAATTTCTACGGACTGTACTGGTCATCCGTAGAACTAATTACTGGGGACCAAATTTCTGAATCGATTTCCATGAGAAAACTTTACGGCATGTCTAACATTCTACCGACCGTAGAACCCATAACCAAAAATCCTTTCTAAGTCTGAGACCACTTCCACGTGACAGGTCTACGGCCTGTTGAAATTTTCACGGTCCGTCAAAACCTTCCGTAGACCCAAAAGTCTAATTAATTTTTAACTAAGTCTAGAAATCATTCTACGATCCCTTTACTACAGCCTGTAGAACTTTCTATGGACCGTCTTGGTGGTCCGTAGGAAAAGTTCAGAAACCCAAATCATGAAATCCTCAAGACCCTTTTCTACGGCTCCCTTTTACGGACAGTAGAATTTTCTACGGTCCATAAATAAGACCCGTAGACTTGGACCTACAGTCAATAATGCACCCTTCCTTTTTCTGAGGTGTTACATTAATGATGATCGATATTCTTGATTATTTATAAAAATTCCTTTTGAAAGTGTGTGTATATATATATATATATATAAGAGAATCCTAAGCCCGCCTACGTGGCACCCTTAGAATTCAGGAATTTATTTTTATGTTTTTCTTTATACTTTTAGGTTTTTTACCCCTATTGTATTTCTACCTTTAAACCCATTTTTTCAACTCTTGTGTCCCTTCAGACTGTTGTACCTCTTCGTTTGCGTCTCTTTAGGAACTACTTATAAAAACTAAGCAAATCATACCAGTTGTTGTATTTTCTTTTTTCCTGACAAATTTCATTCCTAATTTATGTGAAACTTCATCAATTTCTTCGAAGTCTACTTTGTATCTTCACAAAAAAAAAAAATGAAACAAAACTATATTTTACTTGTAGTTTTTTCCTCCACTCAACATGTCAAAATAAAAATTATTTCAACTGCTTAATTTGAAACAACTGATCACAACCATGACATTTTTTTGGTTCGTATCTACTTCTTTTGTGAGCTTTTCCCTTCTATTATCACTTTGTCTGACAACTTAAGTTTGAGTTTTATTCAATGATCTATATAATTTTATCTTTTATGAATTTGTATTGAATTACTTTTGTGTTTTTTATTATGAAAACTTTTTAAGCATTTTTGATGGAATCAGAATTGAGGAAGAGACAACAAAGGGGAGAATAAAAACGCCGTAACTTGATAAGGTACTTGTACCTATTAATATATTTTATTGGGAGTTAAAATATTGTTGTTAATCATACATATCTCAAAAATATTGTGAAGTTTGGCAGAAATAGAAAAGTTACAACCCTTCGAAAAAGTTACAGCCCATCGAAAAAGTCACAATCCTTCAATGTGAAAGGTGTTTGCTTTTAATATATTTTATAATATAAATAAATATAGTATGAAATATTTAATAGGATTTGAGTTAAGACTTTTGGTATTATTACTTATCCAACATCTTCGAGATAATCAATAAATAGAATGAATGGTCCATAACTGCTTTAAAAATATAGTATGAAAATATAGAATATGTACTAAATATGGTGTTAAGAAGCAGAAGAATAGAAAACTTAGAAAATTTGTGTTTTCAAAATGTGAGAGAGCCCCTTTATTTATAGCCAACAAAGGGTAGTATGAACAATTGCTTATTAGACTTTATCAGAAAAGTTAAAATCCTTTGAAAAAATCATAACTCTTTAGAAAAGTCACAATCCTTCGGAAAACACAACTCTTTGGAAAAGTAACAAACCTTCAGAAAAGTCACAACTCTTTGGAAAAGTCACAACCCTTTGAAAAAGTCACATTCATTCAATGTGAAAATGTGTCTTCTTTTAATGTATTTTATATTATAATATAAATAAATATATGATATGTACTAAATTATGTGTTTTAAGAAGAAGAAGAAGAAGAAGAAGAAGAAGAAGAAGAAGAAGAAGAAGAAGAAGAAGAAGAAGAAGAAGAAGAAGAAGAAGAAGAAGAAGAAGAAGAAGAAGAGAAAACTTATAAAATTCATAGTTTAAAAATGAGAGGAAACTCCTTTTTTTATAGCCAACAAAGGTATTAAAAACATGTCTTTATTATGTCTTATTAGAAAAGATTGATTATTGTGGTATGTGAAACTTTCTTGTCATGCATCTGATAGTATACTATCTGGTAAGCTCTTTAAACCTTCAAGATTGCATATGTATTAAATATTGTGTTTTTCATAATTTTTTAGATTAATCCATTGATTATAGACACATAAATTTAGTTTGAATATGCTATATTGTTGTGCCATTTAACATCATATAAATTTTAAAATTTGGGATATGCAAGCAATGTGCTAATATGAGTGTGTTTTACTTTTATCGTGCTCAAGTAATAAGCCTTTGTTAAATAGATAGTTGTTATACATGGAGATAGGTTATGTCATAAAATATGTTTACTTTACTTTATCTATATTTATGATTTCAACTAGCTAGATCTAATAAAATTAAAAAAGATCTTTGAAAAAGTGACAACCCTTCAAAAAAGTCACAACTCTTTGGAAAAATCATATCCCTTTGAAAAAGTCACAATCATTCAATGTGAAAAGGTGTGCTCTTTTAATATATTTTATGTTATAATATAAATAAATATATAATATGTACTAAATTGGGTAGTTTAAGAAAAGGAAGAAGAATAAACTTATAAACTTTGTAGTTTATAAATGTGAGGGAACTCATCTTTTTGTAGCTAGCAAAGATAGTAAGAACATATGTTTATTATGCCTTATTAGAAAATATTGATCATTATCCTATGTGAAACTTTCTTGCCATGCATTTGATAGTATTCTATCTGTTAAGCTCTTTAAACCTTCAAGATTGCATATGTATTAAAAAATATGTTTATTTTTATAATTTCTTAGATTAATCCATTGATTATAGGCGCACCAATTTGGTTTGAATCTGCTATATTTTTGTACCATTTAACATCATATAAATTATCAAATTTGGGGTATGCAAGCGGTGTATTGATATGAATGTGTTTTACTATTATTTTGCTCAAGTAATAAGCCTTTATTAAATAGTTAGTCATTATACATGGAGATAGGTTATGACATAAAATATGTTTACTTTAATTTATCTACCTTTATGATTAATTTAAACCAACTAGATTTAATAAGATTAAACAAGTCTAAGTTTAAAGAGGTTAGTAACTAATGTACCACCATTTTAAGCTTAGCACTCAAATTGATTGATGTTTCATTTATCTTTGTATTATAAATTTGTGATTGTACAATCGAGTGTTTTTAATGGCATCACAATTATATTTAACAAGAATAACTGGAAATTACATGTACGCTTTGAAGAAATTGAAGAAATAGGGCGTATAAATGGGAAAAGGATCTTATGATGTTTTTCTGATTTTATAGAAAAAAACCACAAGACAATGAAATTTTTGATGGTGAGAAGAGAGATGGATTTATTCAAGAAGAAAAAAGAAAAGCATGGGAAAAGAAGAAGAGAGTTGTATGGTAAAAAATCTTTAAGTATTATCCTATTGTAGTAAAACAGATTAAACTTCAACAAACTTGGGAGAAGAAGGGTTAGTCTGATTTAGAGCTTTTTTAGCTGATGTTATTTTGGTTAGAAGAATGTGTATTATGAAGAAAAAAAAATTATTGTTTCAAGCAGCTACTACTATGGATTACAAGGTTGGTAATTTCTCCGTTGCTTGAAGTTATATTGTGTCATATCAAGACTATTATACATTTACTTTAGCCCAAATGTCTTCTTAGAGTCCAAAATAAAATTGTCGCTCCTTCCTGGGATCTCTAATTTCTTCACCGACAACGTCATTCTTTCACATACATGGATGAGATTTTCTGTTATTGAGATAATCCTTTGAGAGTTAGTGACATTGCATGTCCATAGTTTTGGTTTTTAAATAAATGTTAGTCAATTTTTTGAGGTATGTTATTCCAAAACATAAGAATTCTTCTGATTTGTTATCATCATTGGCTATCTCATAATTTACTCCCTTTAATGTATGTTTTTTCTTTCTATTTCATTGTCTCCTTAAAATTGTATTGATTATTTTTCGTTTAATATGCATATAATCTCACTTGGACAAGGTTTTCATCATTTTTAATGTTTTTTCTTTTTTTTCCTTCTCTTTCGGCCTTCTAAATATTTTGGGGTGAGTTATGATGGTTTTCGGCAAGCTTAATTCGAAGAATATGAAACAAAACCTACTCTAAATAAAAGTAATAACTTAAGCTCCAAAATTTCTGTCTATTAATACGAATTTGTTGTCCTTCATTTCCCAACTCATTGTTGAGCGTTTGAGTTATCTAGGTTAGACTCTTGTTCAATTCTTTCATGTTTGAGAATATTTTTTTAACATGAGTCTAGAATCAAATATTTTGATCTACTTGTACTTTCATAATGCTACAAGTATACATACATATTTCTGAAGAGGCTTAACCCATCGGTGGCCCCTTAAAGTTTGTACGATGTTTCACTTAGACACCTTAACTGGACGATGTTCATTTTAGACACCTCATGTAGGGTCTTGTTGTGTCATTTTGACATTTTTTTAATATCAACAAAAATAAATAATATGTGCGTGACACACTCGCGAATGACGTGTAAAGTGACGAATTAAACGATGCCATTTGTCATTTAGGTCAAAAGTAATTTTTAAATAATTAATTTTGAATAGAAATAAAATAAAATTTTATCTTTAAAATCTGCACGCACACAAAATCCACCCCCCCTCTAAATACCCCATACACCTGTTCCTTTGCAGAAACATCTGAACTGGTTCATTAATTGAAAAAACAAATCTTTACATTACTTTCTCTCTTTTTTGGCCTAATAAATAGCTTGATAATAAAAGAAAGATATTTGCTGGTTCAATATTTTTTTTTAGCTCAGTTTAAAGAAATTCACTTTGTTATTTTATTGAAACCTTCATTCACAATGAATTAAATTTAACTTGGCAAAATGGTGGCTGAAAAATGGGGAAGAAGAAAGAAAAAATAATTAAAACTTAACTAAATAACCATTTCACGCGCCAATCAATGAGTGTATCACACTTATTATGCCATGTAAGCAAAAAGTGTCAAAATGACACAACAAGACCTTACATAAGGTGTCTAAAATAAACATCGCCTAGTTGAAGTGTCTAAGTGAAATATGGTGCCAACTTAAGGGGGCTACCGATAGGTTAGGCCTTCTAAAAAAGTTGTAAAGTTGCACAAATGAAGCATCTAGAAGGGCCTTGAGAGCAACAATTAAATGAAGAATGAATTTCTAAAAGGGGTCAAACGTATTATTTTGCTGTTGTTTCAAATTTATTTTGTTTCTTCTATAAATTTTGTTTGAGTAACAAAGTAACAATGAAGAAAAGTGGTAAACGTTTGGCCTCAGACAGTAGATTGTCTCTAAATTATTTTACTTATGTTATTGCGGTATAAATTTTTAATGGTCTTAACTTATTTTAACTTACATTAATTTTTGAAAGCTTTCACATAATTTTTTTTTGTCACAAGGAGTATATTCTAACCATAAAATTATCATTTTCTGTATTTTTCATGTACAAAAATACAAAAAGTGATGCTTCATAAAGACATTCGTCAATATTAATAAGACAATTATATCACTAAATATATATTATGATAAATTATATAAAAGATAAAAATGATTAGATATCAAGATATATTTAATCATTCATTATATATTTACAATTCTTGAGATATGTGATAATGTCAAATCATTTAGTTTATGTTGAAATGTTCTTAAACCCTACTTAAATATACTTTTTTTTTTTTATAACAGTCGAATATTGAAAAGGATGTTCAAAATCTTAATGAGATTGTTTATGCCCACGCGAAGTACGGGTAAAATACCTAGTATAAAAATAATAGTAAAGATACAAATTCTTCAATGTTTGTCGATAATTTCTTCTTTTAAATTATTTTCACTAATTATCTTTTATTGCACAAATTTGATTCTAACCATATAAGTTTTTTCAACTTAGTACATTTTTTAATATAAAAAGAAAAATAAAAACTATGGAATCATTAAATAGATAAAATATCTTAAAATTAACTTTGAGATTAAAATTTATATCTCCAACCCAAAAGAATATAAATTTAATTCTGAATATCTCATTAAACATGATATTTTTTTATTCCACATTCGAATTGAAATAAATTAGTCTCATCCAAATTATTCACAATCATACTCATTAATCCAGACTCATTTCTAAAAGATCCAACACTTATTCATCTTACTTTAACCTATGTTTGCTATGACCTCATATTTATACATACTCCTAAATTCCTTCCTTTCAATTTTCATTTACCCTCTTTCACATTAATTCAAATAAATCTTCCCATTTTCTCCTTGTCTTATTTTTCTCTTCTATTTTTTTTTTATTACTATTTCTTATTATTTTTGTTTCTTCCTATAGTATTAGTTGAAAGGAAAAAGTATGAAAGAAAACTAGAAATCCACTAGATTTGAAACACATGAACAATCAAATTACGAAAAAAAAACATAGTGAATGTAAGACGATCCATTTTGATTATTAAAAATCAATTTCTTGTCAAAGTTTTAATTTGACATTCTTATTGTATGGATAGATTGTTTGGTCACGTGATACAGATTATATTCATTTACTTTTGTTGGGAGATCCAAATATTATCAAATAAATTTAAAATCAAACCCAAAAATAACATAGGTTGAAGGAAGATGAACAAGTGTTGGATCTTTTAAAAGTGGGTTTGGATTAATGTATGTGATTGTGAATGAATTATGAATAGTTAATAAATAAATATTAAAACAGTCTACTTCTAACTAGAAATTATATGCTCACAAATTCATAAATATTAAAAGTTATGTTCAATTTATGATTATATATATAATGATCATTCTTCATATAATTTGTACTACAACATGCATGAAACAACATAAAAAATAGTACTCCGGTAGTAATTAATTTTAAAAAAATTGATTGTAGTAGGTAAAATAAATACCCGACGAGATTGAGGTCGAATGAACTATTCTGTGATATATTGATGACTCTATTAGTGGTTGTTTACAGAATTCGAGCGTGTCTAGCTCGGTCTCTAGCCACAAATTTGTTAATTTTAGTGATGTAATTTGCTGATAACAGACTCTCTAGGTACAATACTCCCGCAGCATCTGAAAGCAAATTTCAAAAACATGCATTATAAAAATTAAGAAAGTACTTATGACAAACTGTATAACCCTAATTGCAACGACTAGATATTACTATAAATTGTAAAACCTCGCCTCAAGAATAGTACTCCTCCTTCGTCTTGAATATTTCATTAAACTTCAACACAGTTGAGCAAAAGAAAATTAATTATAAAGAAATAATTAATCAATGAAAAACATGCATGCATACTAACTAATTATCTTACTAGATCAGAAGAAGCACAAAACTAACTACAGGATGTTAGTAAAAAAACATTCAGATCATGATCTTTATTTTAATTTCTTCCATAACGAACTGCAAAATCATACGTTAACTTTGTTATGTCGAGATATTACAGAGAAAATAAGTATTTCTAAAGAATTAATGACACAAAACTTTATAAAATACTACATAATTAACAAGAGATATATGTATAATACATAAAAAGCACACAAGATACATGTGTGACTTATATTTAATGATAGTAGGTAAGATAAATACTCAATGAGATTGAGGTCGAAGTAATTGTTCAGCGGAAAATTGATGAATCCACTAGTGATTGTTCGCAGAATCCGAGTGTGTCTAGCTCGGTCTCTAGCCACTACTTCGTCAATTCTAGTGACGTGATTTGCTGATAACAGACTTTCAGGGTGCATTACTCGCGCATCACCTTAAAGCAAATTTCAAAAATATGCATCATAAAAACTAAGAAAGTACTCATGGCAAACTGTATAACCCTAATTGCAACGACTGTATATTACTATAAATTGTCAGACCTCGCCTGAAGAATAGTACTCCTCATCCGTCTTGAATACTTCATTAAACTTCAACACAGATGAGAAAAATAAAATTAATTATAAATAATTAATTAATCAATGGCAAACATGCATGCATACTAACTAATTGTCTTACCACATCAGAAGAAGCACATAACTGGTTATAAGAGGCCACTAGAAACAACATCCAGATCATAATCTTTACTTTAATTTCTTTCATAACGATCTGCAAAATCATATATAACTTTGTTATGTCGAAATTTTTCAGTTGATGAGATCGGAGACAATAATTAGTCCTAAAGAATTAATGGCACAAAAAATTATAAAATACTACATTATTCACAAGAGATACACATATAATGCACAAAAAACGCATAAGATGCACGTGTGACACATAATTGATGGTAGTAGGTAAGATAAATTCTCAACCAGAGTGAGGTCAAAAGAACTGTTCACTGAAAAATTGATGACTCCACTAGTGGCTGTTCGTAGAATCCGAGCGTCTCTAGCTCGGTCTGTAACCACTAATTCGTCAATTCTAGTGGCGTGATTGACTGGTAACAGACTCTCCAGGTGCAGTACTCCCGTAGCACCTGAAAATAAATATAAAAAATATGCATCGTAAAAATTTAAAAAGTACTTATGGAAAACTATATAACCCTAATTGAAATGACTAGATATTACTATAAATAGTAAAACCTCATCTGAAGAGTAGTACTCCTCCTTCGTCTTGAGTATTTCATTAAACTTCAACACAGATGAGCAAAATAAAATTAATTATAAAAAACTAATCAATCAATGACAAACATGCATGCATACTATTTAATTATCTTACCACATCAGAAGAAGCACAAAATTGGCTACAGGAGGCTAGTAGAAACAACATCCGGATCATGATCTTTATTTTAATTTCTTCTAAAACGAACTGAAAAATCATATATTAACTTTGTTATGTCGAAATTTTTTAGTTGATAAGATCAGATACAATAATTATTCCTAAAGAATTAATGGCACAAATTTTATAAAATGCTACATAATTAACAAGAGATACACGTGCAATGCACAAAAAGCACACAAGATGCACGTGTGACACATAGCTGATGATAGTAGGTAAGATAAATACTCAACGAGATTGAGATCGAAAAAAATATTCGGTGAAAGAATGATGATTCCACTAGTGGTTGTTCGCAGAATTCGAGCTCGTCTAGCTCGGTCTCTAGCCACTAATTTGTCAATTTTAGAGATGTGATTTACTGGTAACAGACTCTCCAGGTGCAGTATTCCCGCAACATCTGAAAGTAAATTTCAAAAACATGCATTATAAAAAGTAAAAAAGTACTTATGACAAACTGTATTACTCTAAATGCAATGATTAGATATTACTATAAATATTACTATAAATTGTAAAACCTCACCTGAAGAATAATATTCCTCCTCCGTCTTGAATACTTCATTAAACTTCAACACAGATGAGAAAAAGAAAATCAATTATAAAGAACTAATTAATCAATGACAAACATGCATACCTACAAACTAATTATCTTACCACTTTAGTAGCATATAACTAGCTACATGAGGCTAATAGAAACAATATCATCTTAATTTTAATTTCTTTCATAACGAACTGCAAAATCATATATTATCTTTGTTATGTTGAGACTAATAATTCCTACTTTATCATTATTAACATCTAAATCAAGACCATGATGTAACACCCCGCTTTTCAAAACACTAATATAACTCGTACCTTCTTGAAAAAATAAAGAGGGTGAGTAATGAATTAAGAATGATGTTGTATGTCATATTTTAAGTTTTCAAGGGCTGTATCTCAAGTTTTTAAGTTAGGTAAGTTGCAAAATAAAAGTTGGCGAAAGTTATCGTAAGTTCCTTTTAAACTATTTCTCTGAAATTTAGGTCAAATGTCTCGGAGGTTTTCTCCCAATCTATAAATAGTTATGGGGCCTACAACCCAGAAAATTGAAGGTCTACGAGTTTAATTTCCAACGCATCGAACCGTTCATTCATACTACTTCAGAATAGAGAGATATTCACGTTTTCGTGACACTGCGCAAGCAGACATGTGCGGTGGGTCCCCTAGGTCGGTGGAACTCTTTATATATCTTCTTCTTCGACTTTTATTCATTTTTTTCAGTAAATAACCAGAAAATTAAGAAAACCCACTTCTAGGATCAACCAAATTATATATTTTCTCGACTTAAGTCCTTGACGAAAGTTGTTCTACGCGTTGAGCTCGTCATCATGGTATAATTTATTTTATCGATTTCGTAGCATATCATACTTTGGTATTGGGACAGCAAGGGTTTGGACATACTTTAAGATTTTGAGGTGTATTACGAACTTAAGATCAAGGTAAGATTCTTCTTTCATCGACTCTAATTTTGATAAGCCATAAATAGCAATTTGCGACGGAAATACATATCTTTTATCAGATTCTCATGGTATCTTCTATTTTCGTGGGTTGATTATGGTCCTGCCTTGTTGTAGTAGCGAGGGGGGCTGTGAGTAAAAGTCGTTAGGCCACGTGAATTCAGCAAAAAAGGTATGTTAAGGCTATTCCCTTCTTACGGCATGTTTTCTTAAAGCTTAGGAGCAATGTAATTGGGTTGTTATCGTTGTTATACTTGTAGCCGT
>JAJONR010001354.1:0-36987 GCA_029582245.1 Solanum etuberosum
AAAAAAAAATGCGGGTAATTTTTCATGCACATACTTTGCCTCAATTTTACTGTAGTAATATAAAGGTATTCAACCTTTCCTTCATTGGCAGTCTCAATATGATATCCATATTGGCGAATAACCTTGAAACTTAATAAGTTTCTTTGAGACTTACTACAGTACAATGCATTTTTAATAGTTAATATCGTTGCCTCAGGTAGTAATAAGGCCGCTCTTCCAGAGCCTCAATTAATTTTGCACTACCAGATATTGTATTAACATAAGCTTTTTTCATAATCAAATTAGAGAAATATTTTTTTTCTCTTAAAATAGTGTGAGTTGTAGCACTATCAAGAAGACACATATCTCCATTACTCATCTTGAACCAATTGAAGATTGGAGAATTTTATTTATCTTCATAAAATAAAAGTACATCATAAGAAATATGAAAAATCAACAACTTTGCAAGAAAATAAAAGTACTTTTTTTCTGAATATAAAAATAACATAAGGAAAAACATAACAATTAAAAACACATAAATAAAACAACATAATTATTTTCCCCAATCAAATGATCAAACATTAGTTTTGATCTCCAAAGAAGTCTTCAACTTCCAAATGAGTAATATCATCAAGGTCATCAAGATTATCATCTTTTAAAGACAAATTTGCTTCAATATTGTCATCATATTTTTGTGAAGGCCCTACCTCAGCATCATTTTTATAAGTCAAGTGTGACTCCACCCGAGCATTAGAAGAAGATACACCATTTTTATTTCCTTTTCTTTTCAAGGAATCTTGATAAAGCCTAACAAAATGCTCATCTGCTCGGCATTCATTCTTCCAATGCCCTTTCATGCCACAACGATGACAATTGCCTCTTGAAAGATTGCTTTGGGAACCCATATTTTTATCCCTTTTGTGGCGACCACCACCACGACGATTATTATATCGTCCTCTAACATTGCCACGTCCACGCACATTATTTTGGCCCTGATTTTTATTGTGTCTTCTTTCAGACTGGCTAGGTGCTTCAACCTCATTTGCTTCCGGTAACAGAGCAGTTCCCGTAGGACGGGCCTTATGGTTTTTCAATAAAATAGTATTATGTTGCTCAGCCACAAGAAGGCATGAAATCAACTCAGAATACTTTTTAAATCCTCTTTCGCGGTATTGCTGCTGTAATACCAAATTTAAGGCATGAAAAGTTGTGAGAGTCTTTTCCAACATGTCCTCATCTTTTATATCTTCCCCACATAATTTCAATTAGGAAGTAATTTTGTATACAGCAGAATTATATTCACATATAGTATTAAAATCTTGTAACCGTAAGTGAATCCATTCATAACGAGCCCTTGGAAATACTGTTGCCTTAAGGTGGTCATACCTTTCCTTCAAACCAGTCCACAATTCAAGTGGATTTTTCACCGTAAGGTATTCAACCTTAAATCCTTCATCCAGATAATGACGAAGGAAAATCATTGCCTTTGCTTTGTCCTGACTCGACGTTGTATTACCATCGGTAATAGTGACACCAAGACCTTTAGCGTCAAGATGAATTTCAGCATCGAGTACCCATGACAAATAATTATTTCTAGAAATGTCAAGTGCCACGAACTCAAGGTTTGATAAATTTGACATGATAAAACTATCATAGAATATAATTATATTAGAGTAAAATAGACAATGAGTAAATAATTAAGTAGCAAAACTTTTTTTTTCATCAAAGTAAAATTAGCATACAATCTAAATTAATATTATGTCTCACATATAACAAAAATAACTTTTAGTAAAATTGTTAGATAAAATCTTTTCATTAAAAATTAATCAATAGTATAGCTAATTCACTTTTTCCCTTGAGAATAGAAAACACAAGAATTTGTAGTCCATTCATTTTATTTTTTTCACAAAACAGTGACCTTCATCTTCTCTTTGCAATATCGATAAATGGTTACCTTTTTTCATTCAATTATAAATAAAATCTAAAGTAGAAAAAGTATATCCACATTTTAATAATTTTAACATTAGATTATAAATGGATACCTCACAAGAAATGTTGTTCAACCTTGAGACTTCGTGCTGATAACGTGTTGTAAAACTTAAGAACAAAAGAACAATATAAAGAGGAAGAGAAGAAGAATATAAGACAAGAGGAACAATATAAGCTAACTTTCTTTCTTTCAAGTGTCTTTAACATTATCCTCAACACCACTATTTATAGGATTACATTGAGGAATACCAAAGGGTGTCATAAACATTACATTAAACCTTGAGAATTACTACCCATTAAGGAGGAAATAAACCTAGGAGTTATGGTCATCTAATTAACCATATTATCAACAACATTACTACCAATAAAGGATGAAATTAACCTAGGAGTTATGGTCATCCATTTGACCACATTATCAACACCATTACTACTCATAAACGAGGGAAATTAACCAAGGAGTTATGGTCATCTATTTAACCACCAAAATGATTTACAACAGCTATTTAATAATTTCTTTTTATTTTATTTTTAAAAAGGGAGACCTCATGAGGTCACTACTATATTATTTATTTTATATTTTATATTTACAAAATGAGACCTCGTGAGGTCTCTAAACTTAAATAAATTTATTTAAATTCATTAATGGAGACTTCATGAGGTGGCTTTATCTCATAGCCTAAAAGATGAAATTGCCAAAAAGAGACGTCGTGAGGTCTCTTTACAACATTTCTATCTTTTTTTGAAATTTCTGGAAAATAAAATACAGAAAAGAGACCTCATGAGATCTCTTTTCCTGGAAAAAGCTGACAGCTCATGACTGTTTTTGCAGCTACTCATCACCTATTATTTTAATTCAACTAAATCAAGCTCAATGAGCTGCCAACAATCAACTAATACAATACATTTACTAAATAGTCTCTTATAAACTCAATATGCAACCCACTTTAAAGTAGTTCGAAATTGAACGAAAAAATCATAAAATCCACAAGTTATATAATAGGATTTCAAAGTCATCATCCATTCACAAAACAAATAAAAAGTCTCATAAAACAGTCATAAAGTAAAGAACTTAGATTATCTATTACAACTCTAACTTCACTAATGTCGTGGTGTGTTTGCAACTTGATCCTCATCTTTCAAATTTCTTTGTTGACCATACACTTGATATCGAGTAGGTCGAGATTGAGAAGGTCAAGGAAGGCAAGCAACATCATCGGAACAAGGATGAATCCCTCCTGAAGCAAGTAGTGTATCTAATTGGGCCTTAAGACCCGCATACTCTATGTCCCTCCACATTTCCCTAGCCCGCGAGTCTTCAACTTGGCAAGATAGCTGAGCTCTTTTGCTCCATAGCCAATTTTTTCTTCCTTGATTCATCATCACACGAACTACCTAGGCCTTCAAACTCAGAATGATATTCACGAAAGGTCCATTGTGGCATTCCATATGCATAGCCATATCTACTAGGACCACCAATAAAGTCTAGCCACATTCTTTTAACCTGTTCTTGACTAAGTGACATGCCTTGATTTTCTTCTGGCTGAGTTTGGCGTAAATCCTCCAAAGCTTGAAGATATTGATTCTGAATTGAACGGTATTAATATTAAAATATAAATTTAGAAAATAAGTAAATATTATTTTAAATTAGAGGCTTACATAGGTCAATTGAGCTTGCTGATCAACCCACACGTCTGGATCTTCGAAAGTCTTCTTCTTTCTTGTGTGTTTCCTTGAATGCTTCAGCCTGAGTTACCGACCTTCCCAGTTGATTTTCCTACATATAACACTAATTACGTTACAATCAAGAGTAATTAAATATTAATACCTAAAAAATATACAAAAACTTAAGATAAATGATACATACCAATTTCCTCCTCACATTTCCTTGACTCTGAGCTCCGCTTGTGTACAGAGAACCACCCTTAGTAAATGATCTAGCCTTCCTACTGATCTTTCTCATCTTCTTAAACCTCGAATCGTTCGCCCTATGCCCAAGTAACTTTTCCCGATCCTCAGATAGAATCCACCGAGGTTTCTTATCCTTTTTACGAGCTTTCATCAACTAATCAATGAGAACATGCCCAGCTTTCTTGTTAAAGTTTGCACAAATTTTGGTCTCATGTTCTAGACACCAAGCACATTTTTCTGCAATGACAAGTTAAATTTTTTTATTAATAAGTATTATTGAAGGCAAGTATTTAAATAGTGTTAAAGCAATAAACTTTAATATACCCTAAACTCCAAAAAAATTGTCTCTTGAGATTGCCTGACATCTTGTCCCAAGTCGGAAAAGCATCTCTATAGAGATCTTTGATTGTCTGAGAAATGATACCCACAACATCTTCTGGATTAAAATTATAATACAAAATTTAAACACGTATAGGTTAAAACAAAGACAATTATGAGATAATCATATACTTATGATATTTTATAAAAAAAAATCTTACGTATAGCCATCGGGCTCGATGACAAGTCTATTGTGCATATCCCTGACGCCAACTTGTGTAAGGACCTTATCAAGAGTAGCTGACTGATTTGTGGTAGGAGTGTTAGGCTCAGAACCATTACCTTGAAGGCGAAGACTCGACATACCAAGTTGTGAAGTAGATGATGATGAAGGTTGTCAGTTTGTAGGGGTGTGAGTAACTATGCAAGAGACACTAGACGTCGATCGTCAGCCTCTGGAGGCAAAACAATGTATCCATGTGGGGTAGCATACCCTGATGTGGGAATCATCACATGTACTTAGAGGGGCGGCTGAGTATATTCCAATGGTGGATGCATATAGGCCGACAGAGGAAGAATATGTGAACGCACCTGACTGTAAGACTCGGTCTGTCTAGAATAGCAATGAATCAGAGTGTCTCTTGGTGGGAGAGATGTTTTGGAGTCTGATCTTATATGTATCCCTATCGGTCGTCCACTATGTATGCCTTAGTGAATAAATCAGCAAGATTATCACTTGAACGGATTCGTTGAACTTTTATCTCACCATTTTTTTGAAGATCATGTTTGAAAAAAAAACTTTGATGAAATGTTCTTTGTCCAATCTCCTTTGATGTATCCTCCATTTAATTGAGCTATACATGCAGCATTATCTTCGTACACTGTGGTTGGTATATTCTTTTTCAAATAAAATCCACATATTTCCTGAATATGGTGGTCATTTATCTCAACCAAAGACACTCTCAACTTGTTTCATGGATGGCTATTATTTCTGCATGATTTGAAGATGTGGCTACCAACTTTTGCTTCATTGATCGCCAAGATATTGTTGTGCCTCCACATGTAACCAAATAGCATGTTTGAGACCGAGCTTTATGTGGATCACATAAATATCATGCATCTGTGTAATCAATCAGTTCTGACTTGTATTCATTGCATGTCCATGATCCCCCGAAGATATCTAAGTATGTGTTTAACACCATTCCAATGTCTTTTTTGTTGGGGAGGAACTGAATCTTGTCAGTAAACTTACTGAAAAATAGATATCTGGTCAAGTATTGTTAGCAAGGTATATTAGTTCCCCAATTGCACTAAGATAGGGAGTTTCATCACCAAGAAGCTTTTCATCCTTCTCTTGAGGCCGAAATGGATCTGTATTGATGTCAAATAATCTTACCACCATTGGGGTATTCAATGGATCTGATTTATCCATGTAAAATCGCTTTAAAATCTTTTTTGTGTATGTTGATTGATGGATAAGTATTCCATTTGGAAAATTCACAATCTGTAGGCCAAGAAAAATTTGGTCTTGTCGAGATCTTTCATTTCAAATTTCCTTTTCAGACACTCAACGGCTTCTAAAAGTTCTTTACGAGTGTCAATGATGTTCAAGTCATCAACGTATATGGCTATTATAACAAATTCAGATTCCGACCATTTTATGAAAATACAAGGTCAAATCAGGTCATTTTATATCCTTTCTTTAGCAAATATTCACTAAGACGATTGTAACACATCCTCCCTGACTGTTTCAACTCCATATAAAGACTTTTGAAGCTTTATTGAACAAGTTTCTCTTGAACCTTTGTATGCTTCAGGCACCTTGAATTCTTCAGGATTTTTCATAAAAATGTTGTAGTCCAATGAGCCATTATAGATAGGCTGTGACAACGTCCATCGGGCGCATTTCAAGCTTTTTTATGAACTACCAGATTTATTAGAAGGTGATTGCATCCACCACAGGAGAATATGTTTCCATATAATCAATTTCAAGTCTTTGAGAAAAATCTTGAGCCACAAGTCGGGCTTTATATCTCACGACTTAACCTTTTTCATTTCATTTTCACACAAAAACACATTTGTATCCCCACTGACTTAATAGCTTCAATAGTTTGTATTATTGGTCTGAAAACTTTACATTTTTCTGGTGAATCCAATTCTACTTAAATTGTGTCCTTTCATTTTGATTAATCATTTCTCTATCTAAATTCGTCGACAGATTTTGGCTCAAAATCTTCATCTTGTTGTATTATTTCAACATCAACATTATAGGCAAAAATATTGTCAATCACAACATTATTTCGGTTCCACCTCTTTCTCGTCGAGACATAATTCATTGAAATTCTTTATTCTCATTATTTTCAGAAATGTGAACCTCCTCGGAGGTTTCATCATATGTTATGACTTGGGTCTCTTCTTGAGAAATTTCTTTCACATCATGATCATCTTGATCATTTATTCCTTTTCTCTTTCGAGGATTTTATCCTTGGAACCAATTGGTCTACCACGCTTCAAATGTGTTCTAGATTCATTTGCCTTAACAATTTATTCCATCGAGACATCAACTCGAACTGGAGCATTAGCAGTTGGAATATGCGATCTAGTAATTCTTGGAAGATTAGTAAAAGCATTTGGCAGATGATTTGCAATATTCTATAAATAAATTATTTTTTGAACTTCTTGCTCACATTGATTTGTTCGAGGATCCAGATGAGATAGTGATGATAAATTCCAATCTATCTCTTTTCCCAACTGCTTATGTTCTCCCCATAATGTTGGGTATACTGATTCATCAAAATGACAATCAGCAAATCTTGTCTTAAATAAATCTCTAGTCATAGACTCTAAATATTTTATGATTGAAGGAGATTCATACCCAACATATATTCCCAACCTTATTTGGGGGCCCATCTTTGTGCGCTGCGTTGGAGCAATCGTAACATATACCGCACATTCAAAAATTCTAAGATGATAAATATTTGGCTCTTGACCAAAAGCCAATTGTAATAGGGAGAATTCATGATGATTATGCGCACAAATGTTGCTGCATGCAAAATAGCATGCCCCACGTAGACACAAACAACTTTGTTCTCATTAGCAATGGTCTAGCTATAAATTGAAGATGTTTAATCAATGATTCTGCTAGAACGTTCTGAGTATGAACATGAGCAACTAGATGTTAAACTGTTATTCCACTAGACATACAATAATCATTAAATTTCTGAGATGTAAACTCATCAGCATTATCTAGACGAATTATCTTTATTGCGTAGTCTGAAAATTATGCTTTTAATCTTATTATTTGAGCCAACAATCTCGCAAAAGTCATGTTGCGAGTTGATAATAAGCACACATGTGACCATCTTGTAGAAGCATCTATCAGGACCATATAATATTTAAATGGTCCACAGGCAGGGTGGATTGACCCACATATATCACCTTGTATATGTTCTAAAAACGTAAGGGATTCGATTCCAAACTTGATTGTTGATGGTTTAATGATCAACTTTTCTTTAGAACAAGCAGCACATGAGAATTCCTTTGATCGAAGGACATTTGGACATTTTAAAGTGTGTCAATGTGAATTTTCAATTATTTTGCGCATCATATGAAAATCGGGATGACCCAATCGGTCATGCCAAATGATAAAATCATTAAAATTTGTAAACATTTTGCTTACTACGACATGTGATTCAACTCTCTTATACTTGTATAGTAGTATAACCCAGAAGAAAGTCCAGGTAATTTTTCATGCACAATTTTCTTCTCTGTATTAATCGTAGTAATGTAAAGGTACTCAACCTTTCCTTCATTAGAAGTCTCAACATGATAGCCATTTTGACAAATAATTTTGAAACTTAATAAGTTTCTTTGAGACTTACTACAATATAATGCATTATCAATGGCTAATATTGTTCCTCTAGGTAATAATAAAGTCGATCTTTCAATGCCCTCAATTAATTTTGTACTACCTGGTATTATGTTAAGATGTGTCATTTTCATAACTAAATTAGAAAAATATTTTTTTCTCTTAATATAGTATGCGTTGTAGCACTATCATGCAAACATCTCGATTACTCATCTTGAATCCAATTGAAAATCGGAGATTTATATTAATTTTCATAAAAATAAAAATACATCAAAAAAAGTACGAAACAAAACTAACAGAAATTTAAATACTTCAACAGAAAAAAGAACATGATAATTAAAAAAATACATATATAAAAATAGCAACAGAATGCATTCCCCAGCTAAAAGATCAAACTTCAGTTTCAATCTCCAAAGAAGTCATCAACTTCCATATGAGTTGTTGACATCCCGTTAAGGCGCAATTTTGCGTTGATTCAAAAAATTAATTAAAAAAATAATTGTAAAGGGAGTCGCCACCTAATTTTAGGAAAAATAGGAAACTAATTAATAAATTAACTTAAAAGAATGTCTACGAAACCAATAGATTCTAGGTAAGGGGTTCAAGTTATTCTGAAGGGAAGGTATTAAGCATCCTTCGAAATCCATAATTGTGGGTTCCGACTGAATTCATCTTTTCAAATTGAAGAGGAGATAAAAATAATATACAAGTATAATAAACACGTGATATACACAAATAATAAAATAAAACAATAATATAAGAAATGATCTAAGGTTTGCCTAACGTCAATAATATACACAATAATGAATAAAGAATGTAATTCAAACTCCATCCGAATAGCTTCAATGTGAAGCAACTCTGGGTACCTGTAAGACACTTAGTAAAAGTGTTAGTAATAAATAAATATGAATAAAATTGAATGAATCAAATAATAACTTAAAAATAAAAATCTGTCTTATGAACATGGGAGGCCTTGAAAATCGACGGTAATTTCTTTATCGGTCAATTTTAGCATACAAAAAATATAAACCTAAATTAAATTTCCGTCTTTTAAAATGGGGAGGCCTCTAAAACCGACAAAGAGATTTTTTTTCATTGGCCATTTTTAACATTATTACTCAAATAAGTTTAATAATATGATAAAGAAATTTAAAAAAATAACAAAATCATCATTCTAACATTAAACAATAGCAAAACTACAATAAATCACGATGAAAAGATTACCAAAATAAACTAAAGACAATACAAAAATCAATAAGTAATAATAATTACTTTGAGTGCTAACTAAATTTAATATGCCAACAGTAATAAAATAATCAAATAGATAAATTAAAACAATAACAAAATAAATTAAACAAAGTACCTTTAGTAGATAAGAAAAAATAGTAAATACTTTTCAAATTAAAAAAAAAAATTAGTTGCATTTACATACACAAAAGAATAAAAATATATACACATATACTAATCAGAAAATTAATATTTCCAGCCAATAAATACAACAAACTACATATAAAACAGCCATAACCCAACAATATTGAACAGACCAATGGATAAAATAATAAAGAAAGCAATCACCATCCTAAAGGCAGAACGGTCTGGGAGATCCTTGTATTTGGCTTCGTTTGTATGTTAAATTTTTATACTTACGATTTTGTCAACTGAACCCTTAAATTTACTGAAACACAATATATTAAACATCTTTGACCATTGACTGAACACATATGACATTAATATTGCTGACTTGGAATGATGTGTGATTCCACTCGTTTTAGAGCAAGTATGTATAAAATTGATATAAAAAAAACATTAAAATTTTAAAAAAATAAATAAATGAAAAACACCACAAAAAAGAAGGGTGAGTCATCTTCTTCGAAGCAGCATGTCGCTGCGCCCAAATTTCTTAAACCCATTCCACTTCTTTCCTTCTTTCTTTCGTTGGATTCACCCACCATTTTCCTACTTCTTCTTCTTCTTTTTAACACCCCCGCACACTGTCCAACCCCTAAATATTTTTTCAAAATTCATTCTTTTTGCTGCAAATCAACATCCCTCCTAGTTCTTTTCGTTTTCCCATATTTCTTCTTTTAAATCTCGATTCCGTGCGTGTTCTTTGGTGATAGTGGGTATTGAAAAATGAAAAACTTCATTGATAAAAGCTTCAAGAATAACAAATGGATTTTATAAATTTATGAAAATTTATTTCATAAATTTAAAATTGAATAGAGATTTGTTAGGTTTGTGTTTGTGAACCAATAGTGTAAAATTCAAGTCAAATAGGTAAGAATTCCACCTATTTGACATGAATTTGGTGCTCGATTTGAGAGCAAAAATGGAGAAAATAATGTTCGAAATTTCCTGTATATGCAGAAGTATGCTTTTTATTTTTATTTTATTTGTTTAATATTTAATTTCTTATGTGTCATTAAAAATGACGTGGAATCCTACGTGTAAATGAGTGTACCACACGCACACGCATAGAATGAGGAAAGGGTTTAAAATATTGTGTTTAAGTGAGTTTAATGATTTAGTTGACAAAATTATAAGTATAAAGGCCCAACTTACGAACAGAGCCTCCTAAGTTATTCCGCCTCATCCTAAAATAAAAAAAGGAACCGAAACAGTAAATTCAACTTATTCACAAATGCAAAAAATAACTCATTCAACAGTAAACTATCAAAATAAAGACAAGAGTGTAAAGATTTGTCACACATATATTGTAAAGAGTAAAGAAGTGTCACTGAGTTTTGCCGGATTTGTTCACTGGAGTTCAAAGTTGCTGTCCAGCGGAGCTTTGATGGGTTTTTTTTGAGACTTTTAGCTCGCCTGAGCTTCGCCGGAGTACCTACAAAACAAACAAAAACGAAAACAAAAATCGAAAAACGAAAAGGGAAATGGGAGGGAATGGATCTTCCTTGTTGGTTCTGGTTTGCTCCGGTTCATCGGAGCTTGAAGCTCCTCGCCGGAGTGGAATAGTGGAGGTCGGAACAGTGGTTTTGGTCGGAGTTAATGGAGGTCGGCGGAGTTGTCTTCGCTCGGTGGCTACTGATTGAACTTGTGGGTCGAAAGTTGCTGGGAAAGGAGTTGTTTGGGACGGGAAAAGAGTTTTGGGTGGAGTGGTGGTGTTCAGGAATAATGGGGTTTCGGGTGGTGGATTCGTCGGACTCCGGCGGAGCTACGGTGAGCTTGTTACTGTAAAAATTATGAGCACTAAAAGAAATTTCTAAAGACTAAAAAATCTGAAAATTACACCAATTATCTAAAATCTTATCCACAAGCAATAACTTAATGACCAAGAAATTACTTCAATAGAAAATTAAAAATCGTCTTAGTATAATACCATTATCTTAAATTCGTTGGCTAAAAATACTGGTTAATATAAATTTTATTCATATTTGAATGAATTTCTAGACTGTGCAAAATATCAAAATGAATATTAACAAATGTAACGAATAAAATGAATATTAAAAAATGCAACGAACGTAACTAATGGCATGTAAAATATACAATTTAACATAAGATAATAATTTAATAACAAATGAACAAATATTTAAACGTATTCAACCGGTTGTGACAAAAAATAATGTAATCAAAATTAACCGATAAAAATCTTAATATTTTAAGAAATAAGGATAATTATCAATAAATTGCATTAAAATTGTAAAACACACATTTTGAACTATTTAACGAATAAAATACTTAAAAATATTGACTTTAAAAATATCATACCAAAATTTGGTGCCAACATGAGTAATATCACCAAGGCCATAAAAAACATCATCCTTTAGACCATCTCAAACCCACTTCTATTTTACTCTCAATTCTCTATATTTGGAGAGTAAAATAGAGAATGAGCACTCCAACCCCCCTCCATACCACTCTATATTCTTCATATTTAGATAGTCGAACAGTAGTTCTCCAAATTTGGAGAACAGTAGTTCTCCAAATTTGGAGAACTACTATTCACACTCTCTATTTCACTTTTTCAATATTTTATTATTATTTATATTATTTTCTAATTAACATATTGTTTTACATATAATGTCATTAATTAAATATCTAATATTCATAATTATTTTTAAATGTAATATAATATTTTTAAATATATATTATTTAATATATACTACTTTCATCCCGAATTAATAGTATTTTTTTCTAATTTTCGTCAACAATATAATTTGATTTTATTATTAATTTTCACTATAAAGAATACACAAGATTAAAATGATAAGATGAAAAATTTAATTTAAAAATACAATACATAACATGATAATTTAAATACAAGATACAATACATAACATAATAATTTAAATACAAGACAAAATACAATATACGGAATTCCATACAATATAATAAATAACATAATAATTAATTTATCACAACAATAATTTAGTAATCCAGTAGGTCGTTTCCAGATGTAGCACTATTCGGAAAAAAATTAGGGTTATGGTTGTGATAGCGGTTGTGATTGTCGATTTCTTTTTTCAATTATTCATTGTTGTTCTTGTTGCATGTAATCACATGCAACAATAAAATAAAAATGGAATTAGGGTATGATCCAAAGAATTGTTGTCGACTGTGGTTATGTTATTTAGAAATTTAGAATAAAATATAATTTATATTAAATAAATTTTTTGAAAAAATAAAATTTTATATCACATGAAAATTATTTAAAGTAATTATTTGAGAAAAAGAAAGAAATGATTTATATTATGAAATAAGAAAATAAGATAAAATAGAATTAATAATATAATATTGAGTAGAGAGAAAAAATAATTTAGAGAGTAAAATAGAGAATTGGGTTGGAGTTGGTTGTCTGAAAAAAAAAACAGAACTCTATATTTGGAGAGTAAAGTAGAGTTCAAGGTTGGAGATGTCCTTAAAACTAAATTTGCTTCAACATCCTTATCATATTTCTGAGATTTTCTCGCCTTATCATCGTCTTTAAGAGTCAAATGTGACTCTGCTCGAGCATTGGAAAAGGAGGCACCACCTTTATTTCCTTTTCTTTTGAAGGAATTTTGGTAGAGTCTGATAAAATGCTCAGGTGTCCGACATTCACTCTTTCAATGGTCTTTCATGCCATAACGATGACAATTACTTTTGAGGGGTTATTTTGAGAACTCATGTTGTTCTCCCTTTTATTATGACCACCACCTCGATCATTGTTGTATCGTCTCTTGTCTTTTCCACATATCCGCACATTATTATAGCCTCGATAATCATCTCTTTTTATTTCAGATTGATCACGTGTTTCTACCACAGTAACAGAGCAGCTCTAGTAAGATGAGCTTCATGATTTTTCATTAAAAGGGCATCATGTTGCTCAACCACCAGAGCATTTCTGAATACCCTTTTTACGATATTGCTGCTATAATATCACATTTGAGGCATTGAAAGTAGTAAGTGTCTTTTCCAACATGTCCTCATCTTTTATAGTCTCCCACATAATTTCAATTGGGAGGTTGTAACACTCTAAAAAAAAATTAAGTTAAGACCCAAACTATTCTTCATTTACATGTAAGGTCATATCGGATGATTCTTAAATTGACTATATGTGTAAAGGTAAATTCTTTAGTGTGAGAATGATTTTGGATATCAATTAAGGTCACTAGAAACTCCTAGCACAAAGTTGAGTTGAAAGTTTCCTTACCGATTAAGTTTTGATGTAAGATTCTCTTTGGGTCAACTTCAAACAACCATATCTCTTAGAATTTAAAGAGTTACGTGGCCCATAACTATCAAATTAAAGGTATTTGAATCTTCTTTCCAATGTCACCAATTTCGCAACAATTTGAGTTTTGAGTAAAAAGTTATGACTATTTTAGTAACCTGATACAATGCAGTGAAGAATTAGCCGACGGGAAAACATTAAAAAGGGTCATTTTTGTCTTTTTACCTCTAATAAAACCCTAAACGAATTTCTTGACTAATTAAATGCTCAAAACAATCAGATTTTAATCTCTTAATCCTTCATTCTCTTCTCTCGCAAAACTCTAAGGCAAAACCCTAAGGAAAAATCAAAGTAAAAGACTCCATTTAAGATTCTTTCAATATTTTTCAAGATTCTTCTTCTAGGTAAGTCTTTCTCCAAGAATTTCATTTTTTCCAACTCAAATTCCTCCATACAATTATGAATCACTAATGAAAATCATAATTATTGGTCATAGAGATTTCAAGAAACTAATTCAAGAATCTCAATAAAGGTTTTCTTGATTGTTCTCCTTCAAGCTAGGATTTCAAGGCTTCTATTCAAGTTCTTTTTCAAGATTATTCAAGAACCTTGTTCTTTCAGGTATGTAAGACTATCATAGTGTTGGACTAGTTCGTCCTCACGCCCTACATCGACTTTCAAATCAGTAAAAGAGTAATCTAGGATTCTATCCCTAGATTTGAGTATTCTTGAGATGAGTTTTGAGTTCTTGAGTTCCTTATTCTTTTGAAATTCTATTCCTAATTATTGAATTGTTATATGTTATGCATTAAGATCTTTGAGTTGATTCGTTCATGTCTATATTTCAGCATGAACCCTATGAATTGAGTATTCTTGAGATGAGTAATATCCTTGAGTTCTTGAGTTCTGAGTACTGAGTTTTCATATTGCTATTAAGATCCCTGAGTTGAGTCGTTCGTGCCCATAATTTCGCATGAACCCTATGAATTGAGTTATAAAGTTTGAGAAGCTTTTTAAAGCCAACACTTGAGTTTTTAAACTGAGTTTTTGAGGAAGTAAAGATGAGTCTTGTGGAAGAGTTTCTAAAACATGATTAGTATGACAATCAAGTACGCCATCAATGTTTAAGCAGTATGATATCTAGATATACCATCAATGTTTATGCACTATGACTTCTCGAGTCATCAATGATCATATTACAATATGATTTTGATATATTTTTGAGAAAGAGTTATTAAGTATGAATTGAGTAAACGTATAAGGGAACTAAGTATTCCCAAAGGTATCAGTTTTTACATTGATAAAAGAGAAACTTTGATTTCTAAATTAGTTATGAGTTCAAAGATATTTCAAGAGCAGTTACCTCTTTTAAGAGGATAGTTTGAGCAATTATATCAAACCAAAGGAAGAGTATGTTTTTAAACATTGAGCATGAGCATATATTATTGGGAGTAGTATTGAGCACCGATATGGGGATGAGTTCAGACAACTCACATTCCTCATAAACCATGTATGCCAACATGGGTATAGGATCATACTTTTTAGATAAATCCTAAGTGCCTTCGGCCAGAGCTTAGTGGATTCACTTAGTTGAGGTGTTCTATACCCCGGCAAGGTATATGACAGTTCTGGCAGCGTGAGCGAGACGCTGTATCATCACGTAGTTCATAGTGATGGTTGTCGGTTAGAGAATCTCCCAAATAGAGTTAAAAATATATTTTCATTATATCACTTAATATGTTGAGTTCAGAGATGAGTAAGTATTTTTGTAAATTTTTAATGATTTCACTCCTTTATTTCTTTACATTAAGTTGAGTATATATCTATATCTATTGTAGTCCTTTCATTCAGTTATTTGTTATTTAGCTATATTACATACTCGTACATATGTACTGATGTCATTCGACCTGTATCTTTTAATGATGCAGATACAAGTTCTTAGGATACTCAACAAGAGTCTGTTGAGATCACTTCGTATGCTCACCAACTTTTGAGTAAGACATCCTTGCTTTCAGAGGACTCCAGTTTTATGAGTTGTTAGTATTAGTAACATTTTGAGTAGTCGTGAGTCTTGTCCCGACACTCTTCTATATATAGTAGAGGCTTCATAGATAGACAGTTTTGGAGAGTCTTTTAGTTTTCAGATGTTTTATTTAAAAACTTATATTTCATACTCAGTATATTCAGTGAAGTTTTGAGATTCAGTAAACTGATTTTAAACGTTTCTTTCAATTTGATGCTTATGTATGCTCAAGTTAGTCTTCTGCTGGTAGTCAGCCAGGATGAGGGTTCGCTTGGATACCAACAATGGTTCTTGAGTGCTGGACACGTCCAGGGTGTAGGCTTAGGTCGTGACAGAGGTTATCTTGAATACGTAAGAGTTATATTCAATTACAGTCTTAAAATCTTGAAATTCTAAGTGCACCCACTCATAACGAGCTCTTGGCAATACTGTGGCCTTTAGATGGTCATACCTCCCCTTTAAATCAGTCCACAATTCAAATGGGTCTTTTACCGTCAGATATTCAATCTTCAGGCTCTCATCAAGATGATAACTAAGAAAAATTATAGCCTTCGCCTTATCTTGGCTTGATGCTTCGTTTCCATGAGTAATGGTGGCATCAAGACCTTTTACAACTAAGTGAATCTCAACATCGAGTACCCATGATAAGTAAAAAAAAATTGGAAATATCCAGTGCCACAAACTCAAGTTTGGATAAATTCGACATGATGAGACTATAAGAAGAATAAGTGGATTAAATAAGAATATTTATATAATATCTTTGCAAGTAGTAACTTCGTGCTGATAACGTATTGTAAAAGAAAACTCAGAATAATATAATATAATAAGAAGAAGACAAGAAGTATAGATGGAAGAGAGAACTTTTCTTATATCCAAGTGTGTTATAAATGGTGAATGACATCTCTATTTCCAAAGGTCACCTTGTTAAATGTCTAAACTTGTAGAGTTATCCACCGATGTTCATATCACCTTGGAAACATACATACATGAATTCAAGTAATTCATGAATAAATCAAATAGACAATCCACTATTCAATGAATTTACAACACTCACATATTTGTGATAGTTATAAATCATTTCTTTAAGAATAAACAAGAAATTTTAAAGTTAAATTGTTTGTAAATAAAAAAAAGGCATTTTTAAAGAAATCAAAAGGAAAAATGTGTCACATAAATTGAGACAAAAAATATATGCTTATAAATAATTCGATTGGTTCATAAAATTAATCTATTTGTGTCATATAAAATGGGACAAAAGAAGTAACATGTATTATTTAATTCGGAAACTACGTAAAAAATATTGTAAATCTCAATAATTAACAACATTTGATTGACTCTTGAAATTCTATATGTGCTACATACATTGGGACAAGGAAAGTAACATATATTATTTAAAAATTACGTAAAAGGTACTATAAATTACAATAAGTAACAACTTAAAATATTTAAAAATCATATTAAAATTTAATTGACTCCCTAAATTCTATCTATATCACATAAAGTGAGACAAAAAAATAACAGATATTGGATTCGTGCTAGCACGGATACTTGTGTCTAGTATAGAATATAAATACAAATTAATAGTTCATAACTTATATTATTTTTTTGGGTGCTGACATATGACACCTTTTTTCTCTTATATCATATTATATATAAAATATAAATATAGATTAATGATTCATAATATATATATATATATATATATATTTATTTATTTTTTATTTTTTTTCTGTTGAAACATGACACCTTTTTTCTCTCATATTATATTATTTATTATTATATATAGAATATAAATACAGATTAATAATTCATAAATTATGGTTTTTTTATGGTGCTTACACATGACCTTTCTTTGTGGTGCTGACACATGACATTTTTATCTTTCTCCTATTATAGGTAGAATATAGATAATGATTAATAAATCATAAATTACGTTTTTTTTGTGCTGACATGTGACAGTTTTTTTCTCTCTTATTATATATAGATATAAATAGATAATTCGTAAATTATGTTTTTTGTGGTGCTCACAGGTGACACTTTTTTCCTCTTATATTATATATATATATATATATATAAATAATTCATAAATTATATTTTTTATGTGGTGCTGACATGTGACACCTTTTTCGTCTCATATTATATATAGAATATAAATATAAATTAATAATTCATAAATTATGTTTTTTTTGCGGTACTGACTCATGACAATTTTTTATTCTTCTATTATATATAGCTATAAAAATTCATAAATTATACTTTTTTTGAGGCTGCACATGACACCTTTTTTTCCCTCTCATATTATATATTATATTATATATATAGAATATACTGATTAATAATTAATAAATTAGACACCGATCCAAATTGGCCGCCTTTGCAATGTCTTATTCCCTTCAACCCAATAAATGGACTTGCTAGGAAGGCAATTTTTCTATCCCGCGTCACTTTTTTTTTCTCCCTATGATTTGGTGTTATTTCGGCGTTATTGTTATTGTTATTGTTGATCAAGAAACTGGGTAATTGTTGTGCCTTATCGTTATTGTTGATATGGGTCATTATTGTTGCCTTATTGTTATTGTTGATACTGGCTAATTTTCGTTTGATCTGGGTAACTATTGTTGATCAAGATACTGGGTAGGTATGGTTTGTTCAAGATACTGGGTTTTTATTGTTGATCAGGATAATGGGTAATAATGTTTGATCAAGATTATGGGTAATTATTGTATACGATTCTCTTCAGAAGATGAACTGATGCCTTCCTTTGGGGAGCGCTAGCTTGTGCAATGATTCCATTCTGGGATTCCGTGCTTCGAAAGGTCTTTTTTGATGTGTCTGTAGTAGCCTATGTGTTTGGTTTTTGATTTCTTGTCCATCTCAGAATTATATAAATCTCACATTATCTACTTTCGAATCTTTGGAACTCTTTGATCATCTCTTTAGAGAAGGAATGTTAGGGGTTTGGGGATTTGGTGTTATTTCGTATACATTTTGAGGCCTTATTGTTATTGTTGATCAAGATACTGGCTAATTATAGTGTATGATCAAGATTCTGGGTAATTATTGTATGAACAAGATACAGGTAATTATTTGTATGATCAAGATTCTGGGTAATTATTGTGCCTTGTCATTAGTGCCGATACTGGCTAATTACTGTTTGATCTGGGTAACTATTGTTGATCAAGATACTTGGTAATTATTGTTTGATCAAGATAGTGGGTAGCTATTGTTGATTAAGATAGTGGGTAGTTGTTGTTTGATCAAGATAGTGGGTAGTTATTGTTGATCAGGATACTGGGTAATTATTGTTGATCAGGATAATGGGTAATAATGTTTGATTAAGATATGGGTAATTACTCTTTGATCAAGATAATGGGTAATTATTGTTTGATCAAGATAATGGGTAATTATAGTTTGATCAAGATATGGGTAATTATTGTTGATTAAGATATGGGTAATTACTGTTTGATCAAGATAATTGGTAATTATTGCTGATTAAGATATAGGTAATTACTGTTTGATCAAGATAATGAGTAATTATTGTATATGATTCTCTTCGGAAGATGAGCTGATGCCTTCCTTTGGGGAGTGATCGCTTCTGCAATGATTCCATTCTGGGATTCCGCACTTCGAAAAGTCTTTTTTTGATGTGTCTGTAGTAGCATATGTGTTTGGTTTTTGATTTCTTGGCCATCTCAGAATTATATAAATCTCACATTATCTACTTTTGAATCTTTGTAACTCTTTGACCATCTCTTTAGAGAAGGAACATTAGGGGTTTGGGGAGTTCTTGACCTTTTTAGTTTGCAATTAGTTCTGTTTTTTGGCTAATTTATTGATTTGTTATTGTTGTTTGTTTGATCAGGTATGGGTAATGACGCTTGCTGTTACTGTTACCTGCAGTTTTTGTTGTGAGAATTTTTGTGCCTGCAGTTTTTGTTGTGAGAATTTTTGTGTTTTGTCACACTCTGAAACCTAGCAATTTCCTTTTGTTGAATCAGAAAATGAGTAGAATTGGAAATTTGGCTCCCCAAGCATTGCCTACTTGGATCTTCTAGTCTAGTGGAGCTATCAGTTTGGATTTGATATCTTGACTTCCATCTTTAATGCTAATTATGATGCTAATGATGTGTCTCCTTGCATCAACTTCTTTTACCTTGTTATTTGGTTTGGTCAAGAATACATAGATGGGCATCTAGGTGCAAGTGGTTCCACAGGAACAAGTGTCTTGCTATGGTGTTTGTTGTTGTGAAAGATGCGGCAGTTCCCGGGTCTGTGACTGGAGGTTTTGGAGTGTTCAGTCTCTCATAGCATTGCTCAAAACTGGTACGAAATGGAAGTTCTCAACTGTGATTATTCTTTTCACAGTGTGTATAGTGTGTTCTGCTGCCAGTTAGTTTTAGTTGTTAGTTCAAATGCTTGTGTTCTTTGATGATCCTGGTGTCTTTTATGGTGGGAGTCAAAAAATTGAAAGGATAGGGGAGTCACAGCCCCCAACCAAGGGAGTGGTTACGTTCACTATTTCCCCCTTATTCCCGACATGTTATTGGCACTGGATGATGTCAATTCTGGATCTTTGATAGTGCTGTAAAGTGCTCTTCTGCTACTTATCATCTTGCCGTTTTCCCTTTGTTATCACGCCAGCTTGATTTGTGTTCATTGGTGAATGAATGTGTAGACCACATGGTGACAGTAACAAAATAGTAGTTTTGGGAACTTCTAAGGATTGTATCCGGTATGCATTCTTGTGCTCCTTGTTGGTCTTCTTGTTCCTTGCACTCCAAGATGGATATTGTTAGGCTTCAATCAAAATGGGGGTTCTTAATCTTGTCTCTTGCATCTCTAGTGATTTCTTAGATGATATGGGAAACCTCTAAGGATTGTATCCGGTATGCATTCCTGGGCACCTTGTTTATTGGTCTTCTTGGTCCTTGTACTCCAAGATGGATATTGTTAGGCTTCAACCATAATGGGGTTCTTAGTCCTCTTGCATCTCTAGTGATTTCTTAGGTGATACGGGTTCTATCAGCTTTGCACTTGACTTGTCCCTTCTTTTTGTGCTTGCAGTTGGGTCTTACCGAGCGGTGAATTATTTTTTTTTCATGGAGGGGCTTTGCTTGGCCATTTGTGTTGAGGTTTCTTTAGTTCAGATAATTGTTAGTACTGAGATGCTCATTTCGATTTTTCTCCCAAATCAGAGTGGTCCCTACTCTCTTTGTCAAAAATTGCTGCTGTATGGAACTTGCCAAGCTAAGATAGTTTTTCCTGCACTCACTCTGGATGCTTATGTTCCTCGATGATCCAATTGATGAGATTCCTGGTGGTTGATGGGTATATGGTCTTATTGACACCTGATAAATACTTGAAACTCAATCATGGGTCTCTTGACAGCCCGGTCAAGTGGGTCCCTGTTAGACCCTCTCTTTTGGTGTTCTCTCTGCCTCATCTTCTCTGCTTCCTTTTTCTTGCATCACCCCAGCTTGATTTTGTTTGTTGGATGGATGCCAGTTGAGAGGACTAGATTTGGAAAATTTTGAAGGTTGATGCCCAGTGTCTGTTCCTGTGCACGCTGTTTCCTTGCCATTTTTGTGCTTGCACTGCAATTTGAGTATCATCAGACTTCGATAAAGGGGTTTTCCAATTTTTTTTCTTTGCCATTTTTGTGCTTGCATTGCAATCTGAATATTATCAGGCTTCGAGAGAGGGTTTTTTCAATCTTGTCTGTGGCATTTTCTAGTGGGTTTTGTCAGCTTTGCATGTAACTCTTCCCTTCATTCCTTTGCTTGCAGCCATTGGGTCTTACAAAGCAGTGAATTCTTCTTTTCATGGAGGTACTTATTTGTCCATATGTGTTGAGGTTTTGTTAGTCAGTCTTCTATGAGTATAGATAAATTTCAATTTTTCTTCCCTATTGACTCCTTTGTCTTTGTCACAACTACTGTTGTATGGTAGTTTCTCAATTAGGACATTATTTTCACCAATGTGTGCTGTATTTTGCTGCCATGGAGTTCTTAGTTCAGATGCTTATGTTCTTATGGTGATACAATCGATAAGGTCTCTGATGGTGATGAGGTCTCTTACTCTCTTATGGCTATGGATACCTGATAAGTACTTGACCAACTCTAGATCTTTCGATAGTGGTGTAAAATACTTCTGAACTTTTGTTCTTTTAGCTACTTATCAAACTGCTCTCATTTTTTTCGTTATATCACTAGTTCTTTTGGTTGTCTTGATGTGTAGACCATGTGGTGACACTGTTATGGACGTTCAGATTTGGAAATTTCAAAGCTTGGTTAACCAACACGTGATACGTTGCCTCCTTTTGGTCTTTTTGGTGCTTGCATTGCAATCTGGATGTTTTTTGGGCTTTGACAAAAGGGGGTTTTCAGGCTTGTCTATGGCATCTCTAGTGATTACTTAGGTGGTTTGGGGTTTGTCAGGTTTGCTCTGAATTCTTCCCTTCTTTCTGTTCTTGCAGCCATTGCCCAGGACAGTGAATTCTTCTTTTCACGGAGCGGCCGTGCATTGTCGGTTTGCGTTGAGGTTTCTTTAGTCAAGTCTTTTATGAGTATGGAGATTTTCGATTCAATTTTCTTCCCTAGTGGCCCTTTGTCTTTATCAAAACTAGTGTTGTATGGAAGTTTCTCAACTAGGGCATTATTTTTCACCGGTGTGTGTTGTATTCTGCTGTCATGAAGTTTACTTTATGTTCTTCGATCATCCAATCGATGAGGTCTTCTATGGCTTATGGACCCTTGATAAGTACTCGGCCAATTCTAGATCTCATTTGATAGTGGCGTAAAATACTTCTTTACTTTTATTCTCTAGCTACTTACTTATCTTCTCTGCTTCCACATATTTTTCGTTACCACACTAGTTTGTTTTGGTTGGATGGATGTGTAGTAGACCATGTGGTGACATTGTTATGGACGTTCAAATTTGCAAATCTCAAAGCTTGGTTTACCAACATGTGATTCTCTGCCATCTTTGGTCTTTTTGGTGCTAGCACAACAATCTGGATATTGTCCGGGCTTCGACAGAAAGGGTTTTTCAGTCTCGTCTATGGCATCTCTAGTGATTACTTTGGTGATTTGGGATTCGTTAGATTTGCATTTAACTGTTCCCTTCTTTCTGTTCATGCAGCCATGGTTACAGGGCAGTGAATTATACTTTCCATGGAGTGGACGTGTTTGCCTGTTTGCCTGTTTGTGTTGAGGTTTTTTCAGTTTAAGTTTTTATGAGTATCAAGATTTTCGATCAAGTTTTCTTCAGGAGTTTCTCGACTAAGATAATATTTTTCACTAGTGTGTGTTGTTGTTCTGCTGCCGTGAAGTTTTTAATCCAGACACAATGTCTTCGATGATCCAATTGATACGGTCTCCTATGGCTATGGACACTTGATAAGTACTCAGCCAATTTTGGATCTTTTCCTTAGACAGCTCCATAAATGCTCCTCTACATCTGGTCTTTTAGCTACACCGATATTTCGGTTATCACAACTTGATTTTTTTGTTTGGATGGATGTGTAGACTATATGGTGACAGTAATAGAGGTTAAGATTTGGAGATTTTAAAGGTTGATATCCAGTATGTTATATCTTTACCCTCTTGGTCTTTTTGGTTCCTGCACTGCAATTTTGATATATTGGTCAGGGCTTCAACAAAAAGGGAGTTTTAAATCTTTTCCATATGGCGTCTCTAGTGATTTCTTAGATGGTATGGGTTTCGTCAGTTTTGGACTTGATTGTACCCTTCTTTTTGTGCTTGCAGCTATTGGGCTTACAGAGCAATGAATTATTCTTTTCATGGAGCGGCTTTCTTTGCCCATTTATAACGAGGTTTCCGTGGTTCAGGATTTTATGACTTCTGACATTTTCAACTAAAATAGCTTTTTTTTCCGTTAGTGTGTGTTGTATTCTACTTCCATTTTTAGTGTTTAGTCCGGATGCTTATTTTCTTCGATGATCCAATTGCTGAGATTCCTGATGGTTGATGGTTATAGTCTCATGGACGCCTGCAAAGTACTAAATTTTGGATCTTTTGAAAACCTCGTAAAATGGTCCTCTCTTTGGTGTTCTTGCTGCTTATCTTTTCTGCTTCATTTTTCTTGTATTACGCTAGCTTGATCTTGTTTGTTGAATGTGGATGTGTCGTGACAGTTGAGAGGAATAAACTTGGAAGATTTTGAAGGTTGGTGGCCTATGTGCATTTCTCTGCACCCTATTTCTTGGCCATATTGGTGCTTGCACTTCAATCTGGAGATTATCAAGCTTTGAAAGAAGGCGGTTCTCAATTTTGTCTGGCATTTGTAGTGAATTCCGTGGTGGTATGGTCTTCGCCAGATTTGCACTTGAACTGTTCCATTCTTTCTGTGCTTGCAGCTGCTGTGTAAGGTCTTACAGAGCGATAAATTCTTTTCATGGAGCGGCATGATCTGTCAATTTAGTGTTGAGGTTTATTGTTTAATGCTCTAATGATTGAGATCTTCAATTCAGTTTTCTTCCCTAATCAGAATGGTTCACTTCTCTCTTGTCAACACTGCTTCACTAGTGTGTATTTTGTTGCGATATTTGTTTTTTAATAATCCAGATGCTTATGTTCTTTGGTGATCCAACTGATGAGATCTCCATGGTTATGGACAACACTTGATAAGTGTATTCAAACGCAATCATGTTCTTCTGATGGCCCTGTAACGCATTCCTGTACTTCTCGTGTTCTGGCTACTTACCTTCTCTGATTTCTTTGGAGATTTTATAGTTTGGTTTGGGTGTGCATCCCTCTGTGGACCATGTTTCTTGCCATTTTGGTACTTGCACTGCAATCTGTTTATTGGATATCACCAGGCATCAAGAACAGGGCACTTTGCAATCTTATCTTGTTTGGCATCTCTAGTGATCTCTCCTGCGTGGTATTATTCCACTTACCTGTTACGTTCTTCTTGTGCATGTAACGGTTGGGTCTTCCAGAGCATGAACTTCAACTCAGATTTCTTCCTAATCAGAAGGTCCCTTTTCTCTTTCTCAAAACCTACTGTTGTGTGGAAGTTCTCAAGAATGATAATATTTTCACTAGTGTGTGTTGTACTCTGCTGCCATGAAGTTTTTAGTCTAGATGCTTTTTCTTGGATTTATCCAAATGATGATGATATCCCTGATTGTTATGGACACCTGAGAAGTACCCAAGCTCAATTTTATATTTTTTTTATGGCCCGAGGAGCTCCTCCTAATTCGGTGTTCGTGCTACTTATCTTCTCCTGGTTCTATTTTCTTATGTTTATCCTGCCACTTGATTTTGTTTGTTTGGATGCATGTTTGTAGACCACATGGTGACCATGAGGGGATCAGATTTGGTAATTTCGAAGTTTGGTCTCACTGTGTGTCCTTCGCTTGTGCACCCTGTTTCTCTGCCATTTTGGTGCTTGCGCTTGCACTGAAATTTGGATATCACCAGGCACTGGCAAGGGAGTTGCACAATCTTGTCTGGCACCTCTAGTGATCTCTCCTATGTTGCATGGGTTTCGCAGCTTCAACTCTAACTGTTCCCTTCTTTTTGTGCTTGCTGTCGTTGTGTCTTTCAAGATCAGTGAAGTCTTCCTTTCATGGAGCAGCCTTGTTTGTCTTAATGTTGAAGTTTTCCTTAGTTCAGGCTTTGTATTAGTACCTAGCTCTTCGATTAAGTTTTCTTCCCTAGTCATAGAGATATCCCCTTATCTCGTTGGCGGAAGTGCTGTTAAGCGGAAGTTTTCAATTATGATAACTCTCTCCACAAGTGCATTTTCAGCTTTTAGTCCAGATGCTTATGTTTTGTGATGATCCAACTGATGAGTTATCTTATGGTGTGGATTTCTGGTAAGTACTCGCTAAGTTCTGGATTTTTCCATCATCTATCTTTCGTGTTCTTGCTGCTTATCTTCTCTGCTTCCATTTTCATTTTGCTCATCACACTAGTTTGAGTTCTGTCTGTTGGAAGGATGTATATAACACATAGTGAACAGTATTGGAGGATTAGATTTGGAAATTTAAAAGCTTAGTGTTCAGTAAGCTGGTCGTTTAGGTGCTTGCACTGCAATCTGGATATCGTTAGGGCTTTGAGAAAAAGGGGGTTTCTAAATCTTTGCATTTAACTGTTCTTTCTGTGCTTGTAGCTGTGTTCTTAAAGATCTAATTTCTTCTTTTCGTGGAGCAGCCTTTGTTGATTATGTTGAGGTTTCGTTTGGTTCAAGCTCCTGTAAGTGTTCGGTTCTCTTCTCTAATCAGTATTTTATCTTTTCTCACCACACTCTTTTCAAAGTGGTGCTCTTTTAGTAATTAGTTAAACTTAAAATTTTACATGTCAGTGGGTTACAGTACATGGTCATTTTCATTCAATTTCTGGTTCATTTATTGGGTGCAGCATCTGCACCATAGTCACTACAATTTTCAGACTAATTATTGTTAGGTAAATGAAGCCTCTTTTTTTTTTTTTTGAAGATCTCTCCCCTATCTTTTTTTTGAAACGTGTGCATTATATTCAGACATTCAATCATTTGACGAGCTGCTTCAGAGTATTAGCTATTATGTAAAACTTTAATATAAAAAGGGAGCTCCTGCACACTTTTTTTCTCCATAAAGCATTGCCATTTGAACAGTCTTTGCACCAAAGAGAGCAATTCATTGAATCTAGAACAGATCAAGTAAAAGAACATGGCTCATCTTTTGTGTGACAGGTCATGTACAGTCTTTATGTATTTATATCACAAAAGTAACTATTGTTTTCTGTGTAGAAGATCTTCTCATGAGATACCCTTGTAAATCCATTACATATCAGATCATTGTGCAAGTTGGGAATTTTTTCTATGAATTTTGTTCTTCTAAATACTCTTCTGAGATGAGCTTTGTACTATTTTCTTGATATGGTTGAAATTGCCATTGATTATAGGTAATTGTTGTTCTGTCATTCTCCGTGTTCTTGATGTATGTTTAGTCAAACGTCACTTCACTGATTGTATGTCACCTAAAATGTCACCTAAAATGTCACTCAACAGATAATTTGTTCAGCCAATGTCACTTCACAAATCTGTCACTGATGGTTTCTTTACTTCGTTCTCGTCGTGTTCTATTACCAGCTATAATTCATTTCTTATTTCAGAAATTGTTCCTTGCTCCTTGGATTTCTTATATTGGTGAGTGATTAGGAACATTGCACAAGTTAAAAGGGGATCTTCTAAGAAGCCCCACCCAGACCAAGTTTAGACAGTTTTGAAAAGTGCTGCTGTCTTGGCCTTCATTTATCAAGTGCAGCTCTCCATTCACCTCACTTTACATATGGTTGTTATACTTTAGTTATCATATGGTTATAGAGGGATTTCCACTTTTATCATTTTCCCTTGTATTATATATGAGTCTGTTCCACCGTGCTTTAATTCTCTCTGTTGCATCATTAGGACAATACTTTGGTAAAGAGGGATCCGACTATGATTTCAGGCATTCAGGTTCTTAGGAGTTGTCATATTTGTCCATATGTGTTGAGGTTCCGTTAGTTCAGTCTTTTATGAGTATAGATAATTTTCAATTCAGTTTTTTCCTAATGACTTCTTTGTCTTTGTCATAACTAATGTTGTATGGAAGTTTCTCAATTAGGACATTACTTTCACCAATGTGTGTTGTATTCTGCTGCCATGAAGTTCTTAGTCCAGACACTTATGTTCTTTGATGATCCAATTGATGAGGTCTCTTATGGCGATGAGGTCTCTTACTCTCTTATGCTATGGACAGCTGATAAGTACTTGACCAACTCTAGATCTTTTGGGAGTGGCGTAAAATGCTTCTTACTTTTGTTCTTTTAGCTACTTATATTCTCTGCTTCCATTTTTTTCGTTATCATACTTGTTTTTTTTGGTTGTATGGTTGGGTTGACCATGGACGTTCAGATGTGGAAATTTCAAAGCTTGGTTAACCAACGTGTGATCCTTTACCACTTTTTGGTCTGCACTGCAATCTGGATATTGTCCGGGCTTCGATGAAAGGGGTTTTTTTCAGTCTTGTCTATGGCATCTCTAGTGATTACTTAGGTGGTTTGGGGTTGCCAGATTTGCTTTTAACTGTTCCCTTCTTTTTGTTGTTGCAGAACACAGCCATTGGTTGCAGGGTAGTGAATTGTTCTTTTTACGGAGTGGCCGTGTTTGTCCATTTGTGTTGAGGTTTCTCAAGTTAAGTCTTTATGAGTATCGAGATTTTCGATTCAGTTTTCTTCCCTAATGTTGTATCTTTGTCAAAACTACTGTTTGGTAAAGAGGGATCTGACTATGATTTCAGGCATTCAGCTTCTTAGGAGTTCTCTTGGAATTCATTGTGTAATCAGGTTACGGTTAGAACTATCTTCTTTCTTCCCTCCCCCTAATGTGAGTAGAGCTGTTTGTTGGCTGCCTCTGCCTGATGGTTAGAGATGTTGATGGTGGGTCAAGGTGTGCAAGATTTTAATTAGGTCTTGCATACTGTGATAATGAGAATGTTCTGTCAATTTTGATTACATGATCTTATGGGTTTCACAAAGTTGTAACTGTCTTTGGTGGTTTGGAGTTGATATCTCTACTTAATGTCGTACTCATCTGTTTCATCCCACTGCCCTCTATAAACATCCCTTCTTGGTCGGAATGGGGGAGGGCTGGCACCTCGAGTTCTTTTCTCCTTCCAGTTGTCTTATCTGATCTGGTGGGCTTTAATTTTGTCCCTGATGCAGGTTTCTGCTCCTTGGTTGTGGCTATTGGAAGTTTGGACGGAGGGGTCAAGGATGTTTTTTTTTTAGGTTTCTGCCATAATGCAACTAGTCTTGTGTTACCAGTGACGGTTGACGATTTTTGGTTATTTACTGAATTGGATAGGTCTGGATTCATTGGTGCTGTGTTGTATCCATAAGTTTTCTGATTTTGCTATATAGGTATGGAATATGAGCAGATCTGTCAGTTGAAGAAAAGAACGTCTGGCAAAATACTTGGCCTCCTGTGCAGGAAGTGAGACCTGAAGGGTGATCTTATGGTGAAGGATATCATTTTCTGGGTTTGCACATTTATTTTGAAGTTTGACTTGGCTGTAAATTCTCACTTTTGTTGGTTTCTTGAGGCATCCAAGGACTTCCTGTTTAGGTTATGCCAATTCCTTTCTGGTTCTTCCCGAGGTAATGATGGTAAAGGGCATACACCATGCAGTTTCTGTTTTTGGATGTCAATAATATTTATAACGAAGTAAACCCTCATATCTGATACCTGCAACAAATTATCTTTTTCTTGCATCTTCTCCTCTGGAACACTATTCAGTAGAAGTTTTTGGGCCTTCCCTTGTAGATGTTGCTCTCTATATTCCATGTTGTTAGGCAATTGACTCGTCCAAAATCATGAAGAGGTCTCCTTCCGAAGTCTTCTGGTCTCCCTCCGAAGTCTTCTGGTTTTCTTCTCTAGTGGAATTTTTATGTGTTATCTACCATGAACAAGTCTTAGTTGCACAGTGATATTGTGTTATCCACCCAATTAGTTAGATGGGTTCATGCACCAAGCATGAGAAGGGACGATATCAAGGAGTTTCTGAGAAGCAGACTGTTATAGTCATTTACAGTGGTTATTAATGTTCGACTCCTGTATTTAGAGCATTTATTGTATTTGCTGATTTGGATCTCTTACCTGTAAAACAGCACTACGGATGTGAGTGTGCTATTTTTGAAGTTGAGGAAGGTATTAGCATCTTGAAGTAGCTAGGATGCTTTTGCTTCAGTTTGTCGTGGTATTTCTTTTTTAAATATGGCCACTGAATGGGTATATCTGTTTTCTCTAAGTTCCAGTTGTCCAAATTTGCCTAAATGTGCCAAATAATTTGAGTGGGGTATTTCTCTTTAAGCTCTAGTTGTCCAATATCGCCGGATAACTCTGAATGTGGTACTTCCTCTAAGCTCCAGTTGTCTAATAATACAACTTCATTTATGTGTATTATGTTCAGATATTCAATCATTTACGGAGTTGCTTCAGACTGTTAGCCATTGTGTAAACTGCACACTGTTTTTTCCATAAAACATTGCCATTTGAACGGTCAATTCATTGAATCTAGAACAGATCAAGTAAAAACCATGGCTCATCTTTTGTGTAACAAGTCATGTACACTCTTTATGTTATTTATAGCAACGCAACTAGTTTTGTGTTACCAGAGACGGTTGATGATTTTTGGATATTTACAGAATTTGGTAGGTCTGGATTTGTTGGTGCAGTTGTATCCGTAAGTTTTCTGATTTTGCTATGTAGGTATGGAGTATGAGCAGATCTGTGAGTTGCAGAAAAGAACGTCTGCAGAATGCTTGGCCTCCTGTGCTGTGGAAGTGAGACCTGAAGGATGAGCTTATGGCGCAGGGAATCTCTTTCTGGGTTTTGCAATTTTATTTTGAAGTTTGAATTTGCTGTGAATTCTCACTTTTGTTGGTTTCTCGAGGCATCCAAGGACTTCCTGTTTAGGTTATGCCAATCTCTTTCTGGTTCTACCCGAGGTAATGATGGTAAAGGTATAGACCATGCAGTTTCCGTTGTTGGATATCAATAATCTTTGTAATGCTGTAAACCTCATCTCTGGTACCTGCTGCAGATCATCTTTTCTTGCATCTTTTCCTCGGGAACACTATTCAGTAGAAGTTTCTGAGCCTTCCCTAGTATATGTTGCTCTCTATATTCCATGTTGTTAGGGGATTGACTCAAATCCCTCCCAAGTCTTCTGGTTTTCTTTATCTACCCATAAGCTTTAAATGGAGTACAGGTGCTAGAGTAGTGGAATTTTAATGTGTTATCTACCATAAACAAGTATTAGTTGCCAGTGATATTGTGTTATCCGCCCAATTAGTTAGGTGGGTTCATGCAGCTAGCATGAGAAGGGATGAGATTAAGGAGTTCCTGAGAAGCGGTCAGGTATAGTCTTTTACAATGGTTTTGATAATGTTCGACTCCTGTTTTTAAAGCGTTTGTTGTATTTGCTCATTTGGATCTCTTACCTATAAAACAGCACTACAGATGTGAGTGTACTATTTTTTGAAGTTGAGGAAGGTATTAGCATCTTGAAGTAGCTAGGATAGTTTGGCTTCTGTTTGTCGTGGTATTTCTTTTCTAAATATGGCCACTGAATGGGGTATTTCTATTTTCTTTGAGTTCCAGTTCAAATTTGCGAGATAATTTGAGTGGGGTATTTCTCTTTTTAAGCTCCAGTTCAATTTCCAGATAACTCTGAATGGGGTACTTCTGTTCTTCTAAGCTCCAGTTGTCTAAATTTGCCAGCCAAGAGTTATCAGCCTCAAGATGTTGCGTTGGAGTAACTGTTGGTCCAGCTTTGTTCCTCTTTTCTCTCAAGCACTTGTAGCTACTTTGATAGTATTAGAATTAAAAGTGAATATTTTTTCGGCTAAAATACACGAATTCAGTTCCATATAAGTGGATTTGATCTCCAAAAGTGGTGAGAAGTTGGGAGGATTGTAAATCGGTTGTTGTGGAGCATGTTAAACAGAAAAGGACCTGGTATGATGTGGAGCATGTTAAACAGATAAACGTCCTGGTATGATCACTTGGATTCCTGTTTTTACATTGACCTGTTCTAGTCATTTTTGCATGTTGGAAAGTATTTGAATATTTGTTTTGGATTAACATTACAAGTTCTTCTTGTTATTTTGTGGGGGTGGGTGTTCAATTACACTTGAGTGTTCTAGTCGCTCAGTACTATCTAATGTGCTTTCTCCTACAATGTGTAGTAATTTATTAATCCATGTGCACCTTGCAGGATGAGTGTTCTATTAGGGCGCAGTGTTGGTGATAGAGTTTGAACTATGAGTAAGAACTGAATGTTCTCAGAATAATTGTCTCATCTCACATGTATGAAATGCAGTTACTGAATATAAGTGGTATATAGGTACTATTCTAAAAAGTATAGGTGTGAAGTAGCTTTCTGTTATGGGTTGTTATGATGAGTTGGGCATCTCTTTCTTTGGCTTATCTCACATGCTTATTTGGTCTCTTTTGATTTGGAATTAGTATCTTGGATTTAGTAAAGCTTGAGTTCAGGGAAAACAAGGAGATACTTTTTCTCAAAACATGGACTAATGGAAGTTTAACTCTGGAAGAAGCACTTGATGAAGCATCCCGAAGCACTTGATGAAGCACTTGATGACTAATTGATTTTGACGTAGTGGTCCAGTGTTTCTTCCATTGCACAATTACCCCTTGGGCATTCTCATAAAAAGACTAGGACCTGTTGGAGCCATGACATTTTTATTTTTTATCTGCTATGGATCTATGAAGTAATATCTTGTCATTTGAAGTCATGTTTTGCACTTGCCAGGGCCCGATAGTTGTCTTTGACATTTTTACTTTTTAGCTGCGATGCATCTCTCAAGTAGTATCTTGTCATTTGAAGTCATGTTTTGCTCATCAGGACCCAAAAGTTGTCTATCATGTGACATCATATGTGGGAGAATTTCATTATTTGTCCAAATTAATTTGTGAGAATGCTCCATAGTATTCTAACGCAGAGACTTTTCTTCAATGAGGTTTGCAACAATATACCAGCACTATGAGTCTGTTTGGTTTTCCAATTTTAAGTTGTGAGAATTTTACAAGATAATGGACTACAGTACTTTTCTAGCACCACGACTTAAGAATTTCGGTTTTGACTTGTAATTTTCTCCCTCACTTCTTTCCTAGAAGGGCAGTGCCAAGTCTACTTAACTGCCGAGTCTTCTTGTACAGCAACAACAACAACAACAGACCCAGTGCAATTCCAAAAGTGATCGCATAAGTGGGGTCTGGGAGGGAAGGACGTAAGAAGACCTTACCTCTTAACTTTGAGGGACAGAAAGGCTTCTCTAGTAGACCTTGGAGGTCACTTCCCAGTCTTTTCCTCCCTGTCTTCATTTCCAAGTTGTTCCTTGACTCTGTTCTTTGTGTTCATGTTGAATACATTTATTTGAAGATTATTTTGTTAGTTCTATATGATCTCACATTGTTTCGGCACCAATAGTAGTTCTCCTTGTGGTTTCTTTTGTAGTAGTGTTGATTTATTTGTTGCTACATTGTGTTTAGGTGACCCTCGTAACTCCGCCTGTTAAATCAGCGGTCCCAAGCCCGGACTAAGGAGGAGGGGAAGGTGTTCAAGTTTGCAATTAGTTGTCTGTTTTTTTAATTAGTAGAAATGTTTCTAGAGTCGCCTATGAGCAATTATGGCATCTCTAATTACAATTATCACTTATAAGTAATGTTCATTGGATGAAATGTAAAGAGATGCGTCAGGGGCTTGTCATGCAATTGGTAATTAGAAATTGTGGCAACTTAGTTTCTTGCTTCAGTGAGAAACTAAATGCATTGCAGTCTTGCAGCTGTTGCAATTTATTTATGATCCACCTTAGCACTGGGATTCTTGTTAAGCCTGACATGTCCCTATTCAGGAATCATGTGTGCCATGCAATACATGGATGTGTCTGTTCAAGAATCATCAATGTGCTTTTCTCTCTTGATTGATCACCCATTGCAAGTGGATACTCTTTTCAACTGTTTACTTTTTGTTTGTGAGGTCGTTCGTGGCTGCAGGTTAGTGTTTAGCTGATAAGTCCCTTCATGTTCCTGTGTTGAACAATGTTACAACTGTGAGATGCAACACTGGATGTAGGAGCTCCCTAATACTGTGACTTACTGTGGGAGTGCAACAGGTAATTTAACGACTATTAGTTTAAGGCGAAGTATGCTCTCGTCTTTTGGTCTTTAAAGGTCGATTGAAAAACATTGGAACTTGTTTTCTCAGGTTCTCAGGAAGGTACATAAAATGATGTGGTTCGTTTCAGCTTCCCGATGGCATAGAAAACACCTAGAACACAGATGAAAACCTCTTCTTTGAAATTTATCATGAGTGAGACAGGCTTTCCAAACAACTAACCAAGTGAAGCAAACCACTTTAAAAGGAGCTCTTGCTTTCCATATCTCTTTCCATGGTCATGGGTCGTTGAACTGATCCAAATCCATTAAGTAGTTGTAAGCTGTTTTGACAGAGAAAACAGCCTTGGTGCCGCCGCCTATCCAAGTGAGAGAATCCTCCTCCTCCTTTAGGCCTGAGAAACCTTCGAGTTTACCAAAGAGATCAGTAACTCTTGGGATCTCCCAATCATTAAGGAGCCTTCTGAATACAATATTCCACCCTTGTGGAGTCCAAAGTTCTTCAACTGTAGCATCAGGAAAGGAGGATAAAATGAACAGATAATGAAATTGATCTATCAAAGGCCCATTCCCTAACCAGTCAGTCATCTCTCCAGAAAGAGATTTTCTTCCCGTTGCCCAACATGACCCCTCTGTTTGCTAGTTGTTTGAGCATGTTGCTTATAATGTCCTTTTAGAGCTTGTTTAGGTTGAGGTGAATTTGAGTAACTTTTAGTGAGAATTTGTTGAGCTGAATTTACGATTAAACAACTATGTATGGATAGAAGTAAACATACAGAAAAGAAGTGTTTAAAAACTTTTTTCTGCTAAATTGATTGAAGCATCCTTAAATTGGGAAACTAAGCAAATGCCTCATAAATGCAAATTATTACAAACATATTCTTAGGGCTGGGCATAATATGGTTAAACCGACCGAACTAAAAAAAAATTAATTTCTATTTCTATTTTTTCAATTTGTTCGGTCGGTTGGGAATTTCACATCGGGTCAATAAAACTGGAACAGACATGGTGTCATTCTTAGAATAACACCTAGCGTAATAACGCTGAAGGGAAACTGGTTCTGGTTTCAAATTTTAAAATTTCAGTTTTTAACTAATTTAAATTGGTTAATCCAGAAACCAAAATTATATATATACTCTTTACACCCTACAATATACAAGCCTTAATTAAATTACTTAAGCCCACAATCCATATTCAAATGTGGCCCAATTTTCCAAAATCTGAAATTGAAAAACTGAAATCCCTAAACTTTTGAGTCGACGCTCGACTTACTCTCAAGTCTCAGGCAGCCGTTGTTCAGTGCTCAGGCTAGGCCGTCTATGGTTGAAGTTGATCATAAGTGGCATGAACAGGAACAAAAAAAACAAGAGTTTATATATACAGAGGTCATCCTGAGACCCGGAGATGAAGTCAGTGCAATGAACCTGGAAGGTTGATAAGGCTTCCTGATTCACTTGCAAAACTCAGAAGGCATTGCAGGTACCTTTTCAAGCAAATTCTTCTCTATTTTTAGTTCTTCCACAATTCTAACATTATCTATTTTATAGGCCAGAGGTTTGGATTTGATGCAAAAGATGCATTGGTAACAAACGAAGAAGGAGCGGAAATTGACTCGGTTGAAGTCATAAGGGATAACGAAGCTTTATATACAATGGTATCAATTTTTAAAAAATATCTTTCAAAGTCATCAATTTTTGAACTTTTGTTGAACTGTCTAAACATTTGCAAAGCAGTACAATTGGATATGACTTGTAAGAACCATCTAGTTTGAAGAAATTAAACAATTGAATTTTGAAAACGTGTAACTGTTTATTAAATTTGGCTAAACTGAAAATCAAATCGCACTAAATCAAATTGAATTTGTGATAATCGAACCGAATCGAATTTATTTCAATTTGGTTTGGTTTCACATTTTTACCAAATCAAAATTTACAAATCGAATCGAACCAACTCAACATCCAACCCTACATATACCTCCTTACATTGATATCTCACTAAATAATTACAATAAATGCCTCAACTAATAATTTTGCTTAACTGATACTATATATATATATATATATATTGTGATATCATTAAGGTTTCTTGTTCTAAAATTACTCGTTTGTTATTGATACTATAAGAGTATAATATCATTAAAATTTCTTGTTCACACCATACTCATTAGTCAATGATACTATACAAGTATATATATATATTGTTGTGGTATCATTAATGTTTCTTGTTCAAAAATTATTCATTAGTCATTGATATTATAAGAGTATACATATATTGTTGTGGTATCATTAAAGTTTCTTGTTCACACCCTACTCGTTAGTTAATGATACTAAATTATTATATATATATATATATATTCAATTATTCATCAATGGGATCACAATCCACCATGGGTGCCATCCCTTTCTTTTCCAAATCATCAAGGGTTCCACCACCCACATTATCAAGGTTTTCACCACTAATAACTGGATCAGCCCGAGTTCCAATATTCAACAAGCTGACGATTTTCTTTTTTGAAACTGAAATTGCCGGAAGAGAATCACCAAAAGCACGGACAAAGCATTTTGTATGTAAGAGTCTCTTGACTTAAGTTTGTAAATAAAAAAATGTACTCGAATATTAAAAAAAAAATCATATATAAATTACATGAATTTGGTATGAGATCAAATACCCAAAATAAGCAAATCAATGGAAGGGCTTAAAAGTTTTCTTGACTGCACACTTGCTTCTATCTTGAAGACGATGAAGATATTAGGAGGTATTTAATGAAAGTTACTTTTTTTTAGAAAGTCTCATGAAGTAACAAAATAATTATTTTAGTCAAACTAAAAAGTTGAGTGTGATTAACTTACCGATTTTAGCTTATTTTAATTTAAAATCACCTACTCAAAAGCATTTTAAATGTTAAGTAAATATCAAATTAAATTTTTAAAAAATGCTTAAAAGCATATTTGACTAATTTGAAGCCAACCCGACACCCTCTTAAGTCTCTTTTCTGATGCATCATTAGAGTTCTACACATATTAAGATTTGACAAGTCTAATTCATCATAGTTTATTTTTGGTTAATCCTTATATGGGGACTGTAGACAATAAAATTTGCGTCGAGAAAAACAATAATCAAGAACGGAAAATTAAGCAACAATCATTTTATTGATTTAAAGTGTGAGTGTTACAATCTCTATGATTCCTCTGAATTCTCCTTTTCAGATATAATTCAAGGGCTCTTGAGCTTGAGCTTGAATTTATCTTGAACTTGAACTTGATCTTGATCTTGATCTTGAACTTGAACTTTATCTTGATCTTGATCTTGAACTTGAACTTTATCTTGATCTTGAACTTGAACTTGAACTTTATCTTGATCTTGATCTTGACTTCTAGTTGATTTCAAGGGCTTCGAGCTTGATCTTGAATCCGGCGGTCTTGATCTTGATCGTTCTTGAACTTGAACTTTATCTTGATCTTGACTTCTAGTTGAATACAAGGACTTCGAGCTTGATCTTGAATCCGGCGGTCTTGATCTTGATCGTTCTTGAACTTGAAC